>JBCDWJ010000032.1:0-101000 GCA_039766575.1 Serrognathus titanus
ATATCAGACATATTTAAGCTGGGTAAAATTTCGTTGATCTGACGACTATAAAAATTCTCAAATATCAACATTCGAAATCGCGCTTTCTGCCACAGCTATTATAATCAAAATGATGTTTGTTTTCATAATAGTGCCGAGTATCATCGATATCAGACATTTTTAAGCTGGGTAAAATTTCGTTGAATTCTGGGACATAGAAAAATTTTCAGAAAAATGTTCAATGTCGACATTCGAAATCGCGCTTTCTGCCACAGCTATTATAATCAAAATGATGTTTGTTTTCATAATAGTGCCGAGTATCATCGATATCAAACATATTTAAGCTGGGTAAAATTTCGTTGAATTCTTGGACATAGAAATATTTTCAGAAAGATTTTCAATGTCGACATTCGAAATCGCGCTTTCTGCCAGAGCTATTATAATCAAAATGATGTTTGTTTTCATTATAGTGCCGTGTATCATCGATATCAAACATTTATAAGCTGGGTTAAAAATCTCGTTGAACAGACGACTCTAAAAATTCTCAAATATCAACATTCGAAATCGCGCTTTCTGCCACAGCTATTATAATCAAAATGATGTTTGTTTTCATAATAGTGCCGAGTATCATCGATATCAGACATTTTTAAGCTGGGTAAAATTTCGTTGAATTCTGGGACATAGAAAAATTTTCAGAAAAATGTTCAATGTCGACATTCGAAATCGCGCTTTCTGCCACAGCTATTATAATCAAAATGATGTTTGTTTTCATAATAGTGCCGAGTATCATCGATATCAAACATTTTTAAGCTGGGTTAAAATTCTCGTTGATCTGACGACTATAAAAATTCTCAAATATCAACATTCGAAATCGCGCTTTCTGCCACAGCTATTATAATCAATATGATGTTAGTTTTCATAATAGTGCCGAGTATCATCGATATCAGACATATTTAAGCTGGGTAAAATTTCGTTGAATTCTTGGACATAGAAAAATTTTCAGAAAAATTTTCAATGTCGACATTCGAAATCGCGCTTTCTGCCACAGCTATAATAATCAAAATGATGTTTGTTTTCATAATAGTGCCGAGTATCATCGATATCAGGCATTTTTAAGCTGGGTTAAAAATCTCGTTGAACTGACGACACTGAAAACTCTCAAATATCGACATTCGAAAACGCGCTTTCTGCCACAGCTATAATAATCAAAATGATGTTTGTTTTCATAATAGTGCCGAGTATCATCGATATCAAACATATTTAAGCTGGGTAAAATTTCGTTGAATTCTTGGACATAGAAATATTTTCAGAAAAATTTTCAATGTCGACATTCGAAATCGCGCTTTCTGCCACAGCTATTATAATCAAAATGATGTTTGTTTTCATTATAGTGCCGAGTATCATCGATATCAAACATTTTTAAGCTGGGTTAAAATTCTCGTTGATCTGACGACTATAAAAATTCTCAAATATCAACATTCGAAATCGCGCTTTCTGCCACAGCTATTATAATCAAAATGATGTTTGTTTTCATAATAGTGCCGAGTATCATCGATATCAAACATTTTTAAGCTGGGTTAAAATTCTCGTTGATCTGACGACTATAAAAATTCTCAAATATCAACATTCGAAATCGCGCTTTCTGCCACAGCTATTATAATCAAAATGATGTTTGTTTTCATTATAGTGCCGAGTATCATCGATATCAAACATTTTTAAGCTGGGTTAAAAATCTCGTTGAACAGACGACTCTAAAAATTGTCAAATATCAACATTCGAAATCGCGCTTTCTGCCTCAGCTATTATAATCAAAATGATGTTTGTTTTCATAATAGTGCCGAGTATCATCGATATCAAACATATTTAAGCTGGGTAAAATTTCGTTGAATTCTTGGACATAGAAAAATTTTCAGAAAAATTTTCAATGTCGACATTCGAAATCGCGCTTTCTGCCACAGCTATTATAATCAAAATGATGTTAGTTTTCATAATAGTGCCGAGTATCATCGATATCAGACATATTTAAGCTGGGTAAAATTTCGTTGAATTCTGGGACATAGAAATATTTTCAGAAAAATTTTCAATGTCGACATTCGAAATCGCGCTTTCTGCCACAGCTATTATAATCAAAATGATGTTTGTTTTCATAATAGTGCCTAGTATAATCTATATCAGACATATTTAAGCTGGGTGAAATTTCGTTGAATTCTTGGACATAGAAATATTTTCAGAAAAATTATCAATGTCGACATTCGAAATCGCGCTTTCTGCCACAGCTATTATAATCAAAATGATGTTTGTTTTCATAATAGTGCCGAGTATCATCGATATCAAACATTTTTAAGCTGGGTTAAAATTCTCGTTGATCTGACGACTATAAAAATTCTCAAATATCAACATTCGAAATCGCGCTTTCTGCCACAGCTATTATAATCAAAATGATGTTTGTTTTCATAATAGTGCCGAGTATCATCGATATCAGACATATTTAAGCTGGGTAAAATTTCGTTGAATTCTGGGACATAGAAAAATTTTCAGAAAAATTATCAATGTCGACATTCGAAATCGCGCTTTCTGCCACAGCTACTATAATCAAAATGATGTTTGTTTTCATAATAGTGCCGAGTATCATCGATATCAAACATATTTAAGCTGGGTAAAATTTCGTTGAATTCTTGGACATAGAAAAATTTTCAGAAAAATTTTCAATGTCGACATTCGAAATCGCGCTTTCTGCCACAGCTATTATAATCAAAATGATGTTTGTTTTCATAATAGTGCCGAGTATCATCGATATCAAACATTTTTAAGCTGGGTTAAAATTCTCGTTGATCTGACGACTATAAAAATTCTCAAATATCAACATTCGAAATCGCGCTTTCTGCCACAGCTATTATAATCAAAATGATGTTTGTTTTCATTATAGTGCCGAGTATCATCGATATCAAACATTTTTAAGCTGGGTTAAAATTCTCGTTGATCTGACGACTATAAAAATACTCAAATATCAACATTCGAAATCGCGCTTTCTGCCACAGCTATTATAATCAAAATGATGTTTGTTTTCATAATAGTGCCGAGTTTCATCGATATCAAACATCTTTAAGCTGGGTAAAATTTCGTTGAATTCTTGGACATAGAAAAATTTTCAGAAAAATTTTCAATGTCGACATTCGAAATCGCGCTTTCTGCCACAGCTATTATAATCAAAATGATGTTAGTTTTCATAATAGTGCCGAGTATCATCGATATCAGACATATTTAAGCTGGGTAAAATTTCGTTGAATTCTTGGACATAGAAAAATTTTCAGAAAAATTATCAATGTCGACATTCGAAATCGCGCTTTCTGCCACAGCTATTATAATCAAAATGATGTTTGTTTTCATAATAGTGCCGAGTATCATCGATATCAAACATTTTTAAGCTGGGTTAAAATTCTCGTTGATCTGACGACTATAAAAATTCTCAAATATCAACATTCGAAATCGCGCTTTCTGCCACAGCTATTATAATCAAAATGATGTTTGTTTTCATAATAGTGCCGAGTATCATCGATATCAAACATTTTTAAGCTGGGTTAAAATTCTCGTTGATCTGACGACTATAAAAATTCTCAAATATCAACATTCGAAATCGCGCTTTCTGCCACAGCTATTATAATCAAAATGATGTTTGTTTTCATAATAGTGCCGAGTATCATCGATATCAGACATTTTTAAGCTGGGTTAAAAATCTCGTTGAACAGACGACTCTGAAAATTCTCAAATATCAACATTCGAAATCGCGCTTTCTGCCACATCTATTATAATCAAAATGATGTTTGTTTTCATAATAGTGCCGAGTATCATCGATATCAGACATATTTAAGCTGGGTAAAATTTCGTTGAATTCTGGGACATAGAAAAATTTTCAGAAAAATTATCAATGTCGACATTCGAAATCGCGCTTTCTGCCACAGCTATTATAATCAAAATGATGTTTGTTTTCATAATAGTGCCGAGTATCATCGATATCAGACATTTTTAAGCTGGGTTAAAAATCTCGTTGAACAGACGACTCTGAAAATTCTCAAATATCAACATTCGAAATCGCGCTTTCTGCCACATCTATTATAATCAAAATGATGTTTGTTTTCATAATAGTGCCGAGTATCATCGATATCAGACATATTTAAGCTGGGTAAAATTTCGTTGAATTCTGGGACATAGAAAAATTTTCAGAAAAATTATCAATGTCGACATTCGAAATCGCGCTTTCTGCCACAGCTATTATAATCAAAATGATGTTTGTTTTCATAATAGTGCCGAGTATCATCGATATCAAACATTTTTAAGCTGGGTTAAAAATCTCGTTGATCTGACGACTATAAAAATTCTCAAATATCAACATTCGAAATCGCGCTTTCTGCCACAGCTATTATAATCAAAATGATGTTTGTTTTCATAATAGTGCCGAGTATCATCGATATCAAACATTTTTAAGCTGGGTTAAAATTCTCGTTGATCTGACGACTATAAAAATTCTCAAATATCAACATTCGAAATCGCGCTTTCTGCCACAGCTATTATAATCAAAATGATGTTTGTTTTCATAATAGTGCCGAGTATCATCGATATCAAACATTTTTAAGCTGGGTTAAAATTCTCGTTGATCTGACGACTATAAAAATTCTCAAATATCAACATTCGAAATCGCGCTTTCTGCCACAGCTATTATAATCAAAATGATGTTTGTTTTCATAATAGTGCCGAGTATCATCGATATCAAACATTTTTAAGCTGGGTTAAAATTCTCGTTGATCTGACGACTATAAAAATTCTCAAATATCAACATTCGAAATCGCGCTTTCTGCCACAGCTATTATAATCAAAATGATGTTTGTTTTCATAATAGTGCCGAGTATCATCGATATCAAACATTTTTAAGCTGGGTTAAAATTCTCGTTGATCTGACGACTATAAAAATTCTCAAATATCAACATTCGAAATCGCGCTTTCTGCCACAGCTATTATAATCAAAATGATGTTTGTTTTCATAATAGTGCCGAGTATCATCGATATCAAACATTTTTAAGCTGGGTTAAAATTCTCGTTGATCTGACGACTATAAAAATTCTCAAATATCAACATTCGAAATCGCGCTTTCTGCCACAGCTATTATAATCAAAATGATGTTTGTTTTCATAATAGTGCCCAGTATCATCGATATCAGACATTTTTAAGCTGGGTAAATTTCGTTGAATTCTCGGACATATAAAAATTTTCAGAAAAATTTTCAATGTCGACATTCGAAATCGCGCTTTCTGCCACAGCTATTATAATCAAAATGATGTTAGTTTTCATAATAGTGCAGAGTATCATCGATATCAGACATATTTAAGCTGGGTAAAATTTCGTTGAATTCTTGGACATATAAAAATTTTCAGAAAAATTATCAATGTCGACATTCGAAATCGCGCTTTCTGCCACAGCTATTATAATCAAAATGATGTTTGTTTTCATAATAGTGCCGAGTATCATCGATATCAAACATATTTAAGCTGGGTAAAATTTCGTTGAATTCTTGGACATAGAAAAATTTTCAGAAAAATTTTCAATGTCGACATTCGAAATCGCGCTTTCTGCCACAGCTATTATAATCAAAATGATGTTAGTTTTCATAATAGTGCCGAGTATCATCGATATCAGACATATTTAAGCTGGGTAAAATTTCGTTGAATTCTTGGACATAGAAAAATTTTCAGAAAAATTATCAATGTCGACATTCGAAATCGCGCTTTCTGCCACAGCTATTATAATCAAAATGATGTTTGTTTTCATAATAGTGCCGAGTATCATCGATATCAAACATTTTTAAGCTGGGTTAAAATTCTCGTTGATCTGACGACTATAAAAATTCTCAAATATCAACATTCGAAATCGCGCTTTCTGCCACAGCTATTATAATCAAAATGATGTTTGTTTTCATAATAGTGCCGAGTATCATCGATATCAAACATTTTTAAGCTGGGTTAAAATTCTCGTTGATCTGACGACTATAAAAATTCTCAAATATCAACATTCGAAATCGCGCTTTCTGCCACAGCTATTATAATCAAAATGATGTTTGTTTTCATTATAGTGCCGAGTATCATCGATATCAAACATTTTTAAGCTGGGTTAAAATTCTCGTTGATCTGACGACTATAAAAATTCTCAAATATCAACATTCGAAATCGCGCTTTCTGCCACAGCTATTATAATCAAAATGATGTTAGTTTTCATAATAGTGCCGAGTATCATCGATATCAAACATATTTAAGCTGGGTAAAATTTCGTTGAATTCTTGGACATAGAATAATTTTCAGAAAAATTATCAATGTCGACATTCGAAATCGCGCTTTCTGCCACAGCTATTATAATCAAAATGATGTTAGTTTTCATAATAGTGCCGAGTATCATCGATATCAGACATATTTAAGCTGGGTAAAATTTCGTTGAATTCTTGGACATAGAATAATTTTCAGAAAAATTATCAATGTCGACATTCGAAATCGCGCTTTCTGCCACAGCTATAATAATCAAAATGATGTTTGTTTTCATAATAGTGCCGAGTATCATCGATATTAGGCATTTTTAAGCTGGGTTAAAAATCTCGTTGAACTGACGACACTGAAAACTCTCAAATATCGACATTCGAAAACGCGCTTTCTGCCACAGCTATAATAATCAAAATGATGTTTGTTTTCATAATAGTGCCGAGTATCATCGATATCAAACATATTTAAGCTGGGTAAAATTTCATTGAATTCTTGGACATAGAAATATTTTCAGAAAAATTTTCGATGTCGACATTCGAAATCGCGCTTTCTGCCACAGCTATTATAATCAAAATGATGTTTGTTTTCATAATAGTGCCGAGTATCATCGATATCAAACATATTTAAGCTGGGTAAAATTTCGTTGAATTCTTGGACATAGAAAAATTTTCAGAAAAATTTTCAATGTCGACATTCGAAATCGCGCTTTCTGCCACAGCTATTATAATCAAAATGATGTTTGTTTTCATTATAGTGCCGAGTATCATCGATATCAAACATTTTTAAGCTGGGTTAAAATTCTCGTTGATCTGACGACTATAAAAATTCTCAAATATCAACATTCGAAATCGCGCTTTCTGCCACAGCTATTATAATCAAAATGATGTTAGTTTTCATAATAGTGCCGAGTATCATCGATATCAGACATATTAAAGCTGGGTAAAATTTCGTTGAATTCTTGGACATAGAAAAATTTTCAGAAAAATTATCAATGTCGACATTCGAAATCACGCTTTCTGCCACAGCTATTATAATGAAAATGATGTTTGTTTTCATAATAGTGCCGAGTATCATCGATATCAGGCATTTTTAAGCTGGGTTAAAAATCTCGTTGAACTGACGACACTGAAAACTCTCAAATATCGACATTCGAAAACGCGCTTTCTGCCACAGCTATAATAATCAAAATGATGTTTGTTTTCATAATAGTGCCGAGTATCATCGATATCAAACATATTTAAGCTGGGTAAAATTTCGTTGAATTCTTGGACATAGAAATATTTTCAGAAAAATTTTCGATGTCGACATTCGAAATCGCGCTTTCTGCCACAGCTATTATAATCAAAATGATGTTTGTTTTCATAATAGTGCCGAGTATCATCGATATCAAACATATTTAAGCTGGGTAAAATTTCGTTGAATTCTTGGACATAGAAATATTTTCAGAAAAATGTTCAATGTCGACATTCGAAATCGCGCTTTCTGCCACAGCTATTATAATCAAAATGATGTTTGTTTTCATAATAGTGCCGAGTATCATCGATATCAGACATATTTAAGCTGGGTAAAATTTCGTTGAATTCTGGGACATAGAAATATTTTCAGAAAAATTTTCAATGTCGACATTCGAAATCGCGATTTCTGCCACAGCTATTATAATCAAAATGATGTTTGTTTTCATTATAGTGCCGAGTATCATCGATATCAAACATTTTTAAGCTGGGTTAAAAATCTCGTTGATCTGACGACTATAAAAATTCTCAAATATCAACATTCGAAATCGCGCTTTCTGCCACAGCTATTATAATCAAAATGATGTTTGTTTTCATAATAGTGCCGAGTATCATCGATATCAAACATTTTTAAGCTGGGTTAAAATTCTCGTTGATCTGACGACTATAAAAATTCTCAAATATCAACATTCGAAATCGCGCTTTCTGCCACAGCTATTATAATCAAAATGATGTTTGTTTTCATAATAGTGCCGAGTATCATCGATATCAAACATTTTTAAGCTGGGTTAAAATTCTCGTTGATCTGACGACTATAAAAATTCTCAAATATCAACATTCGAAATCGCGCTTTCTGCCACAGCTATTATAATCAAAATGATGTTTGTTTTCATTATAGTGCCGAGTATCATCGATATCAAACATTTTTAAGCTGGGTTAAAATTCTCGTTGATCTGACGACTATAAAAATACTCAAATATCAACATTCGAAATCGCGCTTTCTGCCACAGCTATTATAATCAAAATGATGTTTGTTTTCATAATAGTGCCGAGTATCATCGATATCAAACATCTTTAAGCTGGGTAAAATTTCGTTGAATTCTTGGACATAGAAAAATTTTCAGAAAAATTTTCAATGTCGACATTCGAAATCGCGCTTTCTGCCACAGCTATTATAATCAAAATGATGTTAGTTTTCATAATAGTGCCGAGTATCATCGATATCAGACATATTTAAGCTGGGTAAAATTTCGTTGAATTCTTGGACATAGAAAAATTTTCAGAAAAATTATCAATGTCGACATTCGAAATCGCGCTTTCTGCCACAGCTATTATAATCAAAATGATGTTTGTTTTCATAATAGTGCCGAGTATCATCGATATCAGACATATTTAAGCTGGGTAAAATTTCGTTGAATTCTTGGACATAGAAATATTTTCAGAAAAATTTTCGATGTCGACATTCGAAATCGCGCTTTCTGCCACAGCTATTATAATCAAAATGATGTTTGTTTTCATAATAGTGCCGAGTATCATCGATATCAAACATATTTAAGCTGGGTAAAATTTCGTTGAATTCTTGGACATAGAAATATTTTCAGAAAAATTTTCAATGTCGACATTCGAAATCGCGCTTTCTGCCACAGCTATTATAATCAAAATGATGTTTGTTTTCATTATAGTGCCGAGTATCATCGATATCAAATATTTTTAAGCTGGGTTAAAATTCTCGTTGATCTGACGACTATAAAAATTCTCAAATATCAACATTCGAAATCGCGCTTTCTGCCACAGCTATTATAATCAAAATGATGTTTGTTTTCATAATAGTGCCGAGTATCATCGATATCAGACATATTTATGCTGGGTAAAATTTCGTTGAATTCTGGGACATAGAAAAATTTTCAGAAAAATTATCAATGTCGACATTCGAAATCGCGCTTTCTGCCACAGCTATTATAATCAAAATGATGTTTGTTTTCATAATAGTGCCGAGTATCATCGATATCAAACATTTTTAAGCTGGGTTAAAATTCTCGTTGATCTGACGACTATAAAAATTCTCAAATATCAACATTCGAAATCGCGCTTTCTGCCACAGCTATTATAATCAAAATGATATTTGTTTTCATAATAGTGCCGAGTATCATCGATATCAGACATATTTAAGCTGGGTAAAATTTCGTTGAATTCTGGGACATAGAAATATTTTCAGAAAAATTTTCAATGTCGACATTCGAAATCGCGCTTTCTGCCACAGCTATTATAATCAAAATGATGTTTGTTTTCATAATAGTGCCTAGTATAATCTATATCAGACATATTTAAGCTGGGTGAAATTTCGTTGAATTCTTGGACATAGAAATATTTTCAGAAAAATTATCAATGTCGACATTCGAAATCGCGCTTTCTGCCACAGCTATTATAATCAAAATGATGTTTGTTTTCATAATAGTGCCGAGTATCATCGATATCAAACATTTTTAAGCTGGGTTAAAATTCTCGTTGATCTGACGACTATAAAAATTCTCAAATATCAACATTCGAAATCGCGCTTTCTGCCACAGCTATTATAATCAAAATGATGTTTGTTTTCATAATAGTGCCGAGTATCATCGATATCAGACATATTTAAGCTGGGTAAAATTTCGTTGAATTCTGGGACATAGAAAAATTTTCAGAAAAATTATCAATGTCGACATTCGAAATCGCGCTTTCTGCCACAGCTATTATAATCAAAATGATGTTTGTTTTCATAATAGTGCCGAGTATCATCGATATCAAACATTTTTAAGCTGGGTTAAAAATCTCGTTGATCTGACGACTATAAAAATTCTCAAATATCAACATTCGAAATCGCGCTTTCTGCCACAGCTATTATAATCAAAATGATGTTTGTTTTCATAATAGTGCCGAGTATCATCGATATCAGACATATTTAAGCTGGGTAAAATTTCGTTGAATTCTGGGACATAGAAAAATTTTCAGAAAAATTTTCAATATCGACATTCGAAATCGCGCTTTCTGCCACAGCTACTATAATCAAAATGATGTTTGTTTTCATAATAGTGCCGAGTATCATCGATATCAAACATATTTAAGCTGGGTAAAATTTCGTTGAATTCTTGGACATAGAAAAATTTTCAGAAAAATTTTCAATGTCGACATTCGAAATCGCGCTTTCTGCCACAGCTATTATAATCAAAATGATGTTTGTTTTCATAATAGTGCCGAGTATCATCGATATCAAACATTTTTAAGCTGGGTTAAAATTCTCGTTGATCTGACGACTATAAAAATTCTCAAATATCAACATTCGAAATCGCGCTTTCTGCCACAGCTATTATAATCAAAATGATGTTTGTTTTCATTATAGTGCCGAGTATCATCGATATCAAACATTTTTAAGCTGGGTTAAAATTCTCGTTGATCTGACGACTATAAAAATACTCAAATATCAACATTCGAAATCGCGCTTTCTGCCACAGCTATTATAATCAAAATGATGTTTGTTTTCATAATAGTGCCGAGTATCATCGATATCAAACATCTTTAAGCTGGGTAAAATTTCGTTGAATTCTTGGACATAGAAAAATTTTCAGAAAAATTTTCAATGTCGACATTCGAAATCGCGCTTTCTGCCACAGCTATTATAATCAAAATGATGTTAGTTTTCATAATAGTGCCGAGTATCATCGATATCAGACATATTTAAGCTGGGTAAAATTTCGTTGAATTCTTGGACATAGAAAAATTTTCAGAAAAATTATCAATGTCGACATTCGAAATCGCGCTTTCTGCCACAGCTATTATAATCAAAATGATGTTTGTTTTCATAATAGTGCCGAGTATCATCGATATCAGACATATTTAAGCTGGGTAAAATTTCGTTGAATTCTTGGACATAGAAATATTTTCAGAAAAATTTTCGATGTCGACATTCGAAATCGCGCTTTCTGCCACAGCTATTATAATCAAAATGATGTTTGTTTTCATAATAGTGCCGAGTATCATCGATATCAAACATATTTAAGCTGGGTAAAATTTCGTTGAATTCTTGGACATAGAAATATTTTCAGAAAAATTTTCAATGTCGACATTCGAAATCGCGCTTTCTGCCACAGCTATTATAATCAAAATGATGTTTGTTTTCATTATAGTGCCGAGTATCATCGATATCAAATATTTTTAAGCTGGGTTAAAATTCTCGTTGATCTGACGACTATAAAAATTCTCAAATATCAACATTCGAAATCGCGCTTTCTGCCACAGCTATTATAATCAAAATGATGTTTGTTTTCATAATAGTGCCGAGTATCATCGATATCAGACATATTTAAGCTGGGTAAAATTTCGTTGAATTCTGGGACATAGAAAAATTTTCAGAAAAATTATCAATGTCGACATTCGAAATCGCGCTTTCTGCCACAGCTATTATAATCAAAATGATGTTTGTTTTCATAATAGTGCCGAGTATCATCGATATCAAACATTTTTAAGCTGGGTTAAAATTCTCGTTGATCTGACGACTATAAAAATTCTCAAATATCAACATTCGAAATCGCGCTTTCTGCCACAGCTATTATAATCAAAATGATATTTGTTTTCATAATAGTGCCGAGTATCATCGATATCAGACATATTTAAGCTGGGTAAAATTTCGTTGAATTCTGGGACATAGAAATATTTTCAGAAAAATTTTCAATGTCGACATTCGAAATCGCGCTTTCTGCCACAGCTATTATAATCAAAATGATGTTTGTTTTCATAATAGTGCCTAGTATAATCTATATCAGACATATTTAAGCTGGGTGAAATTTCGTTGAATTCTTGGACATAGAAATATTTTCAGAAAAATTATCAATGTCGACATTCGAAATCGCGCTTTCTGCCACAGCTATTATAATCAAAATGATGTTTGTTTTCATAATAGTGCCGAGTATCATCGATATCAAACATTTTTAAGCTGGGTTAAAATTCTCGTTGATCTGACGACTATAAAAATTCTCAAATATCAACATTCGAAATCGCGCTTTCTGCCACAGCTATTATAATCAAAATGATGTTTGTTTTCATAATAGTGCCGAGTATCATCGATATCAGACATATTTAAGCTGGGTAAAATTTCGTTGAATTCTGGGACATAGAAAAATTTTCAGAAAAATTATCAATGTCGACATTCGAAATCGCGCTTTCTGCCACAGCTATTATAATCAAAATGATGTTTGTTTTCATAATAGTGCCGAGTATCATCGATATCAAACATTTTTAAGCTGGGTTAAAATTCTCGTTGATCTGACGACTATAAAAATTCTCAAATATCAACATTCGAAATCGCGCTTTCTGCCACAGCTATTATAATCAAAATGATGTTTGTTTTCATAATAGTGCCGAGTATCATCGATATCAAACATTTTTAAGCTGGGTTAAAAATCTCGTTGATCTGACGACTATAAAAATTCTCAAATATCAACATTCGAAATCGCGCTTTCTGCCACAGCTATTATAATCAAAATGATGTTTGTTTTTATAATAGTGCCGAGTATCATCGATATCAGACATATTTAAGCTGGGTAAAATTTCGTTGAATTCTGGGACATAGAAAAATTTTCAGAAAAATTTTCAATATCGACATTCGAAATCGCGCTTTCTGCCACAGCTACTATAATCAAAATGATGTTTGTTTTCATAATAGTGCCGAGTATCATCGATATTAGGCATTTTTAAGCTGGGTTAAAAATCTCGTTGAACTGACGACACTGAAAACTCTCAAATATCGACATTCGAAAACGCGCTTTCTGCCACAGCTATAATAATCAAAATGATGTTTGTTTTCATAATAGTGCCGAGTATCATCGATATCAAACATATTTAAGCTGGGTAAAATTTCATTGAATTCTTGGACATAGAAATATTTTCAGAAAAATTTTCGATGTCGACATTCGAAATCGCGCTTTCTGCCACAGCTATTATAATCAAAATGATGTTTGTTTTCATAATAGTGCCGAGTATCATCGATATCAAACATATTTAAGCTGGGTAAAATTTCGTTGAATTCTTGGACATAGAAAAATTTTCAGAAAAATTTTCAATGTCGACATTCGAAATCGCGCTTTCTGCCACAGCTATTATAATCAAAATGATGTTTGTTTTCATTATAGTGCCGAGTATCATCGATATCAAACATTTTTAAGCTGGGTTAAAATTCTCGTTGATCTGACGACTATAAAAATTCTCAAATATCAACATTCGAAATCGCGCTTTCTGCCACAGCTATTATAATCAAAATGATGTTAGTTTTCATAATAGTGCCGAGTATCATCGATATCAGACATATTAAAGCTGGGTAAAATTTCGTTGAATTCTTGGACATAGAAAAATTTTCAGAAAAATTATCAATGTCGACATTCGAAATCACGCTTTCTGCCACAGCTATTATAATGAAAATGATGTTTGTTTTCATAATAGTGCCGAGTATCATCGATATCAGGCATTTTTAAGCTGGGTTAAAAATCTCGTTGAACTGACGACACTGAAAACTCTCAAATATCGACATTCGAAAACGCGCTTTCTGCCACAGCTATAATAATCAAAATGATGTTTGTTTTCATAATAGTGCCGAGTATCATCGATATCAAACATATTTAAGCTGGGTAAAATTTCGTTGAATTCTTGGACATAGAAATATTTTCAGAAAAATTTTCGATGTCGACATTCGAAATCGCGCTTTCTGCCACAGCTATTATAATCAAAATGATGTTTGTTTTCATAATAGTGCCGAGTATCATCGATATCAAACATATTTAAGCTGGGTAAAATTTCGTTGAATTCTTGGACATAGAAATATTTTCAGAAAAATGTTCAATGTCGACATTCGAAATCGCGCTTTCTGCCACAGCTATTATAATCAAAATGATGTTTGTTTTCATAATAGTGCCGAGTATCATCGATATCAGACATATTTAAGCTGGGTAAAATTTCGTTGAATTCTGGGACATAGAAATATTTTCAGAAAAATTTTCAATGTCGACATTCGAAATCGCGATTTCTGCCACAGCTATTATAATCAAAATGATGTTTGTTTTCATTATAGTGCCGAGTATCATCGATATCAAACATTTTTAAGCTGGGTTAAAAATCTCGTTGATCTGACGACTATAAAAATTCTCAAATATCAACATTCGAAATCGCGCTTTCTGCCACAGCTATTATAATCAAAATGATGTTTGTTTTCATAATAGTGCCGAGTATCATCGATATCAAACATTTTTAAGCTGGGTTAAAATTCTCGTTGATCTGACGACTATAAAAATTCTCAAATATCAACATTCGAAATCGCGCTTTCTGCCACAGCTATTATAATCAAAATGATGTTTGTTTTCATAATAGTGCCGAGTATCATCGATATCAAACATTTTTAAGCTGGGTTAAAATTCTCGTTGATCTGACGACTATAAAAATTCTCAAATATCAACATTCGAAATCGCGCTTTCTGCCACAGCTATTATAATCAAAATGATGTTTGTTTTCATTATAGTGCCGAGTATCATCGATATCAAACATTTTTAAGCTGGGTTAAAATTCTCGTTGATCTGACGACTATAAAAATACTCAAATATCAACATTCGAAATCGCGCTTTCTGCCACAGCTATTATAATCAAAATGATGTTTGTTTTCATAATAGTGCCGAGTATCATCGATATCAAACATCTTTAAGCTGGGTAAAATTTCGTTGAATTCTTGGACATAGAAAAATTTTCAGAAAAATTTTCAATGTCGACATTCGAAATCGCGCTTTCTGCCACAGCTATTATAATCAAAATGATGTTAGTTTTCATAATAGTGCCGAGTATCATCGATATCAGACATATTTAAGCTGGGTAAAATTTCGTTGAATTCTTGGACATAGAAAAATTTTCAGAAAAATTATCAATGTCGACATTCGAAATCGCGCTTTCTGCCACAGCTATTATAATCAAAATGATGTTTGTTTTCATAATAGTGCCGAGTATCATCGATATCAGACATATTTAAGCTGGGTAAAATTTCGTTGAATTCTTGGACATAGAAATATTTTCAGAAAAATTTTCGATGTCGACATTCGAAATCGCGCTTTCTGCCACAGCTATTATAATCAAAATGATGTTTGTTTTCATAATAGTGCCGAGTATCATCGATATCAAACATATTTAAGCTGGGTAAAATTTCGTTGAATTCTTGGACATAGAAATATTTTCAGAAAAATTTTCAATGTCGACATTCGAAATCGCGCTTTCTGCCACAGCTATTATAATCAAAATGATGTTTGTTTTCATTATAGTGCCGAGTATCATCGATATCAAATATTTTTAAGCTGGGTTAAAATTCTCGTTGATCTGACGACTATAAAAATTCTCAAATATCAACATTCGAAATCGCGCTTTCTGCCACAGCTATTATAATCAAAATGATGTTTGTTTTCATAATAGTGCCGAGTATCATCGATATCAGACATATTTATGCTGGGTAAAATTTCGTTGAATTCTGGGACATAGAAAAATTTTCAGAAAAATTATCAATGTCGACATTCGAAATCGCGCTTTCTGCCACAGCTATTATAATCAAAATGATGTTTGTTTTCATAATAGTGCCGAGTATCATCGATATCAAACATTTTTAAGCTGGGTTAAAATTCTCGTTGATCTGACGACTATAAAAATTCTCAAATATCAACATTCGAAATCGCGCTTTCTGCCACAGCTATTATAATCAAAATGATATTTGTTTTCATAATAGTGCCGAGTATCATCGATATCAGACATATTTAAGCTGGGTAAAATTTCGTTGAATTCTGGGACATAGAAATATTTTCAGAAAAATTTTCAATGTCGACATTCGAAATCGCGCTTTCTGCCACAGCTATTATAATCAAAATGATGTTTGTTTTCATAATAGTGCCTAGTATAATCTATATCAGACATATTTAAGCTGGGTGAAATTTCGTTGAATTCTTGGACATAGAAATATTTTCAGAAAAATTATCAATGTCGACATTCGAAATCGCGCTTTCTGCCACAGCTATTATAATCAAAATGATGTTTGTTTTCATAATAGTGCCGAGTATCATCGATATCAAACATTTTTAAGCTGGGTTAAAATTCTCGTTGATCTGACGACTATAAAAATTCTCAAATATCAACATTCGAAATCGCGCTTTCTGCCACAGCTATTATAATCAAAATGATGTTTGTTTTCATAATAGTGCCGAGTATCATCGATATCAGACATATTTAAGCTGGGTAAAATTTCGTTGAATTCTGGGACATAGAAAAATTTTCAGAAAAATTATCAATGTCGACATTCGAAATCGCGCTTTCTGCCACAGCTATTATAATCAAAATGATGTTTGTTTTCATAATAGTGCCGAGTATCATCGATATCAAACATTTTTAAGCTGGGTTAAAAATCTCGTTGATCTGACGACTATAAAAATTCTCAAATATCAACATTCGAAATCGCGCTTTCTGCCACAGCTATTATAATCAAAATGATGTTTGTTTTCATAATAGTGCCGAGTATCATCGATATCAGACATATTTAAGCTGGGTAAAATTTCGTTGAATTCTGGGACATAGAAAAATTTTCAGAAAAATTTTCAATATCGACATTCGAAATCGCGCTTTCTGCCACAGCTACTATAATCAAAATGATGTTTGTTTTCATAATAGTGCCGAGTATCATCGATATCAAACATATTTAAGCTGGGTAAAATTTCGTTGAATTCTTGGACATAGAAAAATTTTCAGAAAAATTTTCAATGTCGACATTCGAAATCGCGCTTTCTGCCACAGCTATTATAATCAAAATGATGTTTGTTTTCATAATAGTGCCGAGTATCATCGATATCAAACATTTTTAAGCTGGGTTAAAATTCTCGTTGATCTGACGACTATAAAAATTCTCAAATATCAACATTCGAAATCGCGCTTTCTGCCACAGCTATTATAATCAAAATGATGTTTGTTTTCATTATAGTGCCGAGTATCATCGATATCAAACATTTTTAAGCTGGGTTAAAATTCTCGTTGATCTGACGACTATAAAAATACTCAAATATCAACATTCGAAATCGCGCTTTCTGCCACAGCTATTATAATCAAAATGATGTTTGTTTTCATAATAGTGCCGAGTATCATCGATATCAAACATCTTTAAGCTGGGTAAAATTTCGTTGAATTCTTGGACATAGAAAAATTTTCAGAAAAATTTTCAATGTCGACATTCGAAATCGCGCTTTCTGCCACAGCTATTATAATCAAAATGATGTTAGTTTTCATAATAGTGCCGAGTATCATCGATATCAGACATATTTAAGCTGGGTAAAATTTCGTTGAATTCTTGGACATAGAAAAATTTTCAGAAAAATTATCAATGTCGACATTCGAAATCGCGCTTTCTGCCACAGCTATTATAATCAAAATGATGTTTGTTTTCATAATAGTGCCGAGTATCATCGATATCAGACATATTTAAGCTGGGTAAAATTTCGTTGAATTCTTGGACATAGAAATATTTTCAGAAAAATTTTCGATGTCGACATTCGAAATCGCGCTTTCTGCCACAGCTATTATAATCAAAATGATGTTTGTTTTCATAATAGTGCCGAGTATCATCGATATCAAACATATTTAAGCTGGGTAAAATTTCGTTGAATTCTTGGACATAGAAATATTTTCAGAAAAATTTTCAATGTCGACATTCGAAATCGCGCTTTCTGCCACAGCTATTATAATCAAAATGATGTTTGTTTTCATTATAGTGCCGAGTATCATCGATATCAAATATTTTTAAGCTGGGTTAAAATTCTCGTTGATCTGACGACTATAAAAATTCTCAAATATCAACATTCGAAATCGCGCTTTCTGCCACAGCTATTATAATCAAAATGATGTTTGTTTTCATAATAGTGCCGAGTATCATCGATATCAGACATATTTAAGCTGGGTAAAATTTCGTTGAATTCTGGGACATAGAAAAATTTTCAGAAAAATTATCAATGTCGACATTCGAAATCGCGCTTTCTGCCACAGCTATTATAATCAAAATGATGTTTGTTTTCATAATAGTGCCGAGTATCATCGATATCAAACATTTTTAAGCTGGGTTAAAATTCTCGTTGATCTGACGACTATAAAAATTCTCAAATATCAACATTCGAAATCGCGCTTTCTGCCACAGCTATTATAATCAAAATGATATTTGTTTTCATAATAGTGCCGAGTATCATCGATATCAGACATATTTAAGCTGGGTAAAATTTCGTTGAATTCTGGGACATAGAAATATTTTCAGAAAAATTTTCAATGTCGACATTCGAAATCGCGCTTTCTGCCACAGCTATTATAATCAAAATGATGTTTGTTTTCATAATAGTGCCTAGTATAATCTATATCAGACATATTTAAGCTGGGTGAAATTTCGTTGAATTCTTGGACATAGAAATATTTTCAGAAAAATTATCAATGTCGACATTCGAAATCGCGCTTTCTGCCACAGCTATTATAATCAAAATGATGTTTGTTTTCATAATAGTGCCGAGTATCATCGATATCAAACATTTTTAAGCTGGGTTAAAATTCTCGTTGATCTGACGACTATAAAAATTCTCAAATATCAACATTCGAAATCGCGCTTTCTGCCACAGCTATTATAATCAAAATGATGTTTGTTTTCATAATAGTGCCGAGTATCATCGATATCAGACATATTTAAGCTGGGTAAAATTTCGTTGAATTCTGGGACATAGAAAAATTTTCAGAAAAATTATCAATGTCGACATTCGAAATCGCGCTTTCTGCCACAGCTATTATAATCAAAATGATGTTTGTTTTCATAATAGTGCCGAGTATCATCGATATCAAACATTTTTAAGCTGGGTTAAAATTCTCGTTGATCTGACGACTATAAAAATTCTCAAATATCAACATTCGAAATCGCGCTTTCTGCCACAGCTATTATAATCAAAATGATGTTTGTTTTCATAATAGTGCCGAGTATCATCGATATCAAACATTTTTAAGCTGGGTTAAAAATCTCGTTGATCTGACGACTATAAAAATTCTCAAATATCAACATTCGAAATCGCGCTTTCTGCCACAGCTATTATAATCAAAATGATGTTTGTTTTTATAATAGTGCCGAGTATCATCGATATCAGACATATTTAAGCTGGGTAAAATTTCGTTGAATTCTGGGACATAGAAAAATTTTCAGAAAAATTTTCAATATCGACATTCGAAATCGCGCTTTCTGCCACAGCTACTATAATCAAAATGATGTTTGTTTTCATAATAGTGCCGAGTATCATCGATATCAAACATATTTAAGCTGGGTAAAATTTCGTTGAATTCTTGGACATAGAAAAATTTTCAGAAAAATTTTCAATGTCGACATTCGAAATCGCGCTTTCTGCCACAGCTATTATAATCAAAATGATGTTTGTTTTCATAATAGTGCCGAGTATCATCGATATCAAACATTTTTAAGCTGGGTTAAAATTCTCGATGATCTGACGACTATAAAAATTCTCAAATATCAACATTCGAAATCGCGCTTTCTGCCACAGCTATTATAATCAAAATGATGTTTGTTTTCATTATAGTGCCGAGTATCATCGATATCAAACATTTTTAAGCTGGGTTAAAATTCTCGTTGATCTGACGACTATAAAAATACTCAAATATCAACATTCGAAATCGCGCTTTCTGCCACAGCTATTATAATCAAAATGATGTTTGTTTTCATAATAGTGCCGAGTTTCATCGATATCAAACATCTTTAAGCTGGGTAAAATTTCGTTGAATTCTTGGACATAGAAAAATTTTCAGAAAAATTTTCAATGTCGACATTCGAAATCGCGCTTTCTGCCACAGCTATTATAATCAAAATGATGTTAGTTTTCATAATAGTGCCGAGTATCATCGATATCAAACATTTTTAAGCTGGGTTAAAATTCTCGATGATCTGACGACTATAAAAATTCTCAAATATCAACATTCGAAATCGCGCTTTCTGCCACAGCTATTATAATCAAAATGATGTTTGTTTTCATTATAGTGCCGAGTATCATCGATATCAAACATTTTTAAGCTGGGTTAAAATTCTCGATGATCTGACGACTATAAAAATTCTCAAATATCAACATTCGAAATCGCGCTTTCTGCCACAGCTATTATAATCAAAATGATGTTTGTTTTCATAATAGTGCCGAGTATCATCGATATCAGACATATTTAAGCTGGGTAAAATTTCGTTGAATTCTGGGACATAGAAAAATTTTCAGAAAAATTTTCAATATCGACATTCGAAATCGCGCTTTCTGCCACAGCTACTATAATCAAAATGATGTTTGTTTTCATAATAGTGCCGAGTATCATCGATATCAAACATATTTAAGCTGGGTAAAATTTCGTTGAATTCTTGGACATGGAAAAATTTTCAGAAAAATTTTCAATGTCGACATTCGAAATCGCGCTTTCTGCCACAGCTATTATAATCAAAATGATGTTTGTTTTCATAATAGTGCCGAGTATCATCGATATCAAACATTTTTAAGCTGGGTTAAAATTCTCGTTGATCTGACGACTATAAAAATTCTCAAATATCAACATTCGAAATCGCGCTTTCTGCCACAGCTATTATAATCAAAATGATGTTTGTTTTCATTATAGTGCCGAGTATCATCGATATCAAACATTTTTAAGCTGGGTTAAAATTCTCGTTGATCTGACGACTATAAAAATACTCAAATATCAACATTCGAAATCGCGCTTTCTGCCACAGCTATTATAATCAAAATGATGTTTGTTTTCATAATAGTGCCGAGTATCATCGATATCAAACATCTTTAAGCTGGGTAAAATTTCGTTGAATTCTTGGACATAGAAAAATTTTCAGAAAAATTTTCAATGTCGACATTCGAAATCGCGCTTTCTGCCACAGCTATTATAATCAAAATGATGTTAGTTTTCATAATAGTGCCGAGTATCATCGATATCAGACATATTTAAGCTGGGTAAAATTTCGTTGAATTCTTGGACATAGAAAAATTTTCAGAAAAATTATCAATGTCGACATTCGAAATCGCGCTTTCTGCCACAGCTATTATAATCAAAATGATGTTTGTTTTCATAATAGTGCCGAGTATCATCGATATCAGACATATTTAAGCTGGGTAAAATTTCGTTGAATTCTTGGACATAGAAATATTTTCAGAAAAATTATCGATGTCGACATTCGAAATCGCGCTTTCTGCCACAGCTATTATAATCAAAATGATGTTTGTTTTCATAATAGTGCCGAGTATCATCGATATCAAACATATTTAAGCTGGGTAAAATTTCGTTGAATTCTTGGACATAGAAATATTTTCAGAAAAATTTTCAATGTCGACATTCGAAATCGCGCTTTCTGCCACAGCTATTATAATCAAAATGATGTTTGTTTTCATTATAGTGCCGAGTATCATCGATATCAAATATTTTTAAGCTGGGTTAAAATTCTCGTTGATCTGACGACTATAAAAATTCTCAAATATCAACATTCGAAATCGCGCTTTCTGCCACAGCTATTATAATCAAAATGATGTTTGTTTTCATAATAGTGCCGAGTATCATCGATATCAGACATATTTAAGCTGGGTAAAATTTCGTTGAATTCTGGGACATAGAAAAATTTTCAGAAAAATTATCAATGTCGACATTCGAAATCGCGCTTTCTGCCACAGCTATTATAATCAAAATGATGTTTGTTTTCATAATAGTGCCTAGTATAATCTATATCAGACATATTTAAGCTGGGTGAAATTTCGTTGAATTCTTGGACATAGAAATATTTTCAGAAAAATTATCAATGTCGACATTCGAAATCGCGCTTTCTGCCACAGCTATTATAATCAAAATGATGTTTGTTTTCATAATAGTGCCGAGTATCATCGATATCAAACATTTTTAAGCTGGGTTAAAATTCTCGTTGATCTGACGACTATAAAAATTCTCAAATATCAACATTCGAAATCGCGCTTTCTGCCACAGCTATTATAATCAAAATGATGTTTGTTTTCATAATAGTGCCGAGTATCATCGATATCAGACATATTTAAGCTGGTAAAATTTCGTTGAATTCTGGGACATAGAAAAATTTTCAGAAAAATTATCAATGTCGACATTCGAAATCGCGCTTTCTGCCACAGCTACTATAATCAAAATGATGTTTGTTTTCATAATAGTGCCGAGTATCATCGATATCAAACATATTTAAGCTGGGTAAAATTTCGTTGAATTCTTGGACATAGAAAAATTTTCAGAAAAATTTTCAATGTCGACATTCGAAATCGCGCTTTCTGCCACAGCTATTATAATCAAAATGATGTTTGTTTTCATAATAGTGCCGAGTATCATCGATATCAAACATTTTTAAGCTGGGTTAAAATTCTCGTTGATCTGACGACTATAAAAATTCTCAAATATCAACATTCGAAATCGCGCTTTCTGCCACAGCTATTATAATCAAAATGATGTTTGTTTTCATTATAGTGCCGAGTATCATCGATATCAAACATTTTTAAGCTGGGTTAAAATTCTCGTTGATCTGACGACTATAAAAATACTCAAATATCAACATTCGAAATCGCGCTTTCTGCCACAGCTATTATAATCAAAATGATGTTTGTTTTCATAATAGTGCCGAGTTTCATCGATATCAAACATCTTTAAGCTGGGTAAAATTTCGTTGAATTCTTGGACATAGAAAAATTTTCAGAAAAATTTTCAATGTCGACATTCGAAATCGCGCTTTCTGCCACAGCTATTATAATCAAAATGATGTTTGTTTTCATAATAGTGCCGAGTATCATCGATATCAGACATTTTTAAGCTGGGTTAAAAATCTCGTTGAACAGACGACTCTGAAAATTCTCAAATATCAACATTCGAAATCGCGCTTTCTGCCACATCTATTATAATCAAAATGATGTTTGTTTTCATAATAGTGCCGAGTATCATCGATATCAGACATATTTAAGCTGGGTAAAATTTCGTTGAATTCTGGGACATAGAAAAATTTTCAGAAAAATTATCAATGTCGACATTCGAAATCGCGCTTTCTGCCACAGCTATTATAATCAAAATGATGTTTGTTTTCATAATAGTGCCGAGTATCATCGATATCAAACATTTTTAAGCTGGGTTAAAATTCTCGTTGATCTGACGACTATAAAAATTCTCAAATATTAACATTCGAAATCGCGCTTTCTGCCACTGCTATTATAATCAAAATGATGTTTGTTTTCATAATAGTGCCGAGTATCATCGATATCAGACATATTTAAGCTGGGTAAAATTTCGTTGAATTCTGGGACATAGAAAAATTTTCAGAAAAATGTTCAATGTCGACATTCGAAATCGCGCTTTCTGCCACAGCTATTATAATCAAAATGATGTTTGTTTTCATAATAGTGCCGAGTATCATCGATATCAAACATATTTAAGCTGGGTAAAATTTCGTTGAATTCTTGGACATAGAAAAATTTTCAGAAAAATTTTCAATGTCGACATTCGAAATCGCGCTTTCTGCCACAGCTATTATAATCAAAATGATGTTAGTTTTCATAATAGTGCCTAGTATCATCGATATCAGACATATTTAAGCTGGGTAAAATTTCGTTGAATTCTTGGACATAGAAAAATTTTCAGAAAAATTATCAATGTCGACATTCGAAATCGCGCTTTCTGCCACAGCTATTATAATCAAAATGATGTTTGTTTTCATAATAGTGCCGAGTATCATCGATATCAAACATTTTTAAGCTGGGTTAAAATTCTCGTTGATCTGACGACTATAAAAATTCTCAAATATCAACATTCGAAATCGCGCTTTCTGCCACAGCTATTATAATCAAAATGATGTTTGTTTTCATAATAGTGCCGAGTATCATCGATATCAAACATTTTTAAGCTGGGTTAAAATTCTCGTTGATCTGACGACTATAAAAATTCTCAAATATCAACATTCGAAATCGCGCTTTCTGCCACAGCTATTATAATCAAAATGATGTTTGTTTTCATTATAGTGCCGAGTATCATCGATATCAAACATTTTTAAGCTGGGTTAAAAATCTCGTTGAACAGACGACTCTAAAAATTCTCAAATATCAACATTCGAAATCGCGCTTTCTGCCACAGCTATTATAATCAAAATGATGTTTGTTTTCATAATAGTGCCGAGTATCATCGATATCAAACATATTTAAGCTGGGTAAAATTTCGTTGAATTCTTGGACATAGAAAAATTTTCAGAAAAATTTTCAATGTCGACATTGAAATCGCGCTTTCTGCCACAGCTATTATAATCAAAATGATGTTAGTTTTCATAATAGTGCCGAGTATCATCGATATCAGACATATTTAAGCTGGGTAAAGTTTCGTTGAATTCTTGGACATAGAAAAATTTTCAGAAAAATTATCAATGTCGACATTCGAAATCGCGCTTTCTGCCACAGCTATTATAATCAAAATGATGTTTGTTTTCATTATAGTGCCGAGTATCATCGATATCAAACATTTTTAAGCTGGATTAAAAATCTCGTTGATCTGACGGTTCTAAAAATTCTCAAATATCAACATTCGAAATCGCGCTTTCTGCCACATCTATTATAATCAAAATGATGTTTGTTTTCATAATAGTGCCGAGTATCATCGATATCAGACATATTTAAGCTGGGTAAAATTTCGTTGAATTCTGGGACATAGAAAAATTTTCAGAAAAATTATCAATGTCGACATTCGAAATCGCGCTTTCTGCCACAGCTATTATAATCAAAATGATGTTTGTTTTCATAATAGTGCCGAGTATCATCGATATCAAACATTTTTAAGCTGGGTTAAAATTCTCGTTGATCTGACGACTATAAAAATTCTCAAATATTAACATTCGAAATCGCGCTTTCTGCCACAGCTATTATAATCAAAATGATGTTTGTTTTCATAATAGTGCCGAGTATCATCGATATCAGACATATTTAAGCTGGGTAAAATTTCGTTGAATTCTGGGACATAGAAAAATTTTCAGAAAAATTTTCAATGTCGACATTCGAAATCGCGCTTTCTGCCACAGCTATAATAATCAAAATGATGTTTGTTTTCATAATAGTGCCGAGTATCATCGATATTAGGCATTTTTAAGCTGGGTTAAAAATCTCGTTGAACTGACGACACTGAAAACTCTCAAATATCGACATTCGAAAACGCGCTTTCTGCCACAGCTATAATAATCAAAATGATGTTTGTTTTCATAATAGTGCCGAGTATCATCGATATCAAACATATTTAAGCTGGGTAAAATTTCATTGAATTCTTGGACATAGAAATATTTTCAGAAAAATTTTCGATGTCGACATTCGAAATCGCGCTTTCTGCCACAGCTATTATAATCAAAATGATGTTTGTTTTCATAATAGTGCCGAGTATCATCGATATCAAACATATTTAAGCTGGGTAAAATTTCGTTGAATTCTTGGACATAGAAAAATTTTCAGAAAAATTTTCAATGTCGACATTCGAAATCGCGCTTTCTGCCACAGCTATTATAATCAAAATGATGTTTGTTTTCATTATAGTGCCGAGTATCATCGATATCAAACATTTTTAAGCTGGGTTAAAATTCTCGTTGATCTGACGACTATAAAAATTCTCAAATATCAACATTCGAAATCGCGCTTTCTGCCACAGCTATTATAATCAAAATGATGTTTGTTTTCATAATAGTGCCGAGTATCATCGATATCAGACATATTTAAGCTGGGTAAAATTTCGTTGAATTCTGGGACATAGAAAAATTTTCAGAAAAATTTTCAATATCGACATTCGAAATCGCGCTTTCTGCCACAGCTACTATAATCAAAATGATGTTTGTTTTCATAATAGTGCCGTGTATCATCGATATCAAACATATTTAAGCTGGGTAAAATTTCGTTGAATTCTTGGACATAGAAAAATTTTCAGAAAAATTTTCAATGTCGACATTCGAAATCGCGCTTTCTGCCACAGCTATTATAATCAAAATGATGTTTGTTTTCATAATAGTGCCGAGTATCATCGATATCAAACATTTTTAAGCTGGGTTAAAATTCTCGTTGATCTGACGACTATAAAAATTCTCAAATATCAACATTCGAAATCGCGCTTTCTGCCACAGCTATTATAATCAAAATGATGTTTGTTTTCATTATAGTGCCGAGTATCATCGATATCAAACATTTTTAAGCTGGGTTAAAATTCTCGTTGATCTGACGACTATAAAAATACTCAAATATCAACATTCGAAATCGCGCTTTCTGCCACAGCTATTATAATCAAAATGATGTTTGTTTTCATAATAGTGCCGAGTATCATCGATATCAAACATCTTTAAGCTGGGTAAAATTTCGTTGAATTCTTGGACATAGAAAAATTTTCAGAAAAATTTTCAATGTCGACATTCGAAATCGCGCTTTCTGCCACAGCTATTATAATCAAAATGATGTTAGTTTTCATAATAGTGCCGAGTATCATCGATATCAGACATATTTAAGCTGGGTAAAATTTCGTTGAATTCTTGGACATAGAAAAATTTTCAGAAAAATTATCAATGTCGACATTCGAAATCGCGCTTTCTGCCACAGCTATTATAATCAAAATGATGTTTGTTTTCATAATAGTGCCGAGTATCATCGATATCAGACATATTTAAGCTGGGTAAAATTTCGTTGAATTCTTGGACATAGAAATATTTTCAGAAAAATTTTCGATGTCGACATTCGAAATCGCGCTTTCTGCCACAGCTATTATAATCAAAATGATGTTTGTTTTCATAATAGTGCCGAGTATCATCGATATCAAACATATTTAAGCTGGGTAAAATTTCGTTGAATTCTTGGACATAGAAATATTTTCAGAAAAATTTTCAATGTCGACATTCGAAATCGCGCTTTCTGCCACAGCTATTATAATCAAAATGATGTTTGTTTTCATTATAGTGCCGAGTATCATCGATATCAAATATTTTTAAGCTGGGTTAAAATTCTCGTTGATCTGACGACTATAAAAATTCTCAAATATCAACATTCGAAATCGCGCTTTCTGCCACAGCTATTATAATCAAAATGATGTTTGTTTTCATAATAGTGCCGAGTATCATCGATATCAGACATATTTATGCTGGGTAAAATTTCGTTGAATTCTGGGACATAGAAAAATTTTCAGAAAAATTATCAATGTCGACATTCGAAATCGCGCTTTCTGCCACAGCTATTATAATCAAAATGATGTTTGTTTTCATAATAGTGCCGAGTATCATCGATATCAAACATTTTTAAGCTGGGTTAAAATTCTCGTTGATCTGACGACTATAAAAATTCTCAAATATCAACATTCGAAATCGCGCTTTCTGCCACAGCTATTATAATCAAAATGATATTTGTTTTCATAATAGTGCCGAGTATCATCGATATCAGACATATTTAAGCTGGGTAAAATTTCGTTGAATTCTGGGACATAGAAATATTTTCAGAAAAATTTTCAATGTCGACATTCGAAATCGCGCTTTCTGCCACAGCTATTATAATCAAAATGATGTTTGTTTTCATAATAGTGCCTAGTATAATCTATATCAGACATATTTAAGCTGGGTGAAATTTCGTTGAATTCTTGGACATAGAAATATTTTCAGAAAAATTATCAATGTCGACATTCGAAATCGCGCTTTCTGCCACAGCTATTATAATCAAAATGATGTTTGTTTTCATAATAGTGCCGAGTATCATCGATATCAGACATATTTAAGCTGGGTAAAATTTCGTTGAATTCTTGGACATAGAAATATTTTCAGAAAAATTTTCGATGTCGACATTCGAAATCGCGCTTTCTGCCACAGCTATTATAATCAAAATGATGTTTGTTTTCATAATAGTGCCGAGTATCATCGATATCAAACATATTTAAGCTGGGTAAAATTTCGTTGAATTCTTGGACATAGAAATATTTTCAGAAAAATTTTCAATGTCGACATTCGAAATCGCGCTTTCTGCCACAGCTATTATAATCAAAATGATGTTTGTTTTCATTATAGTGCCGAGTATCATCGATATCAAATATTTTTAAGCTGGGTTAAAATTCTCGTTGATCTGACGACTATAAAAATTCTCAAATATCAACATTCGAAATCGCGCTTTCTGCCACAGCTATTATAATCAAAATGATGTTTGTTTTCATAATAGTGCCGAGTATCATCGATATCAGACATATTTATGCTGGGTAAAATTTCGTTGAATTCTGGGACATAGAAAAATTTTCAGAAAAATTATCAATGTCGACATTCGAAATCGCGCTTTCTGCCACAGCTATTATAATCAAAATGATGTTTGTTTTCATAATAGTGCCGAGTATCATCGATATCAAACATTTTTAAGCTGGGTTAAAATTCTCGTTGATCTGACGACTATAAAAATTCTCAAATATCAACATTCGAAATCGCGCTTTCTGCCACAGCTATTATAATCAAAATGATGTTTGTTTTCATAATAGTGCCGAGTATCATCGATATCAGACATATTTAAGCTGGGTAAAATTTCGTTGAATTCTGGGACATAGAAAAATTTTCAGAAAAATTATCAATGTCGACATTCGAAATCGCGCTTTCTGCCACAGCTATTATAATCAAAATGATGTTTGTTTTCATAATAGTGCCGAGTATCATCGATATCAAACATTTTTAAGCTGGGTTAAAAATCTCGTTGATCTGACGACTATAAAAATTCTCAAATATCAACATTCGAAATCGCGCTTTCTGCCACAGCTATTATAATCAAAATGATGTTTGTTTTCATAATAGTGCCGAGTATCATCGATATCAGACATATTTAAGCTGGGTAAAATTTCGTTGAATTCTGGGACATAGAAAAATTTTCAGAAAAATTTTCAATATCGACATTCGAAATCGCGCTTTCTGCCACAGCTACTATAATCAAAATGATGTTTGTTTTCATAATAGTGCCGAGTATCATCGATATCAAACATATTTAAGCTGGGTAAAATTTCGTTGAATTCTTGGACATAGAAAAATTTTCAGAAAAATTTTCAATGTCGACATTCGAAATCGCGCTTTCTGCCACAGCTATTATAATCAAAATGATGTTTGTTTTCATAATAGTGCCGAGTATCATCGATATCAAACATTTTTAAGCTGGGTTAAAATTCTCGTTGATCTGACGACTATAAAAATTCTCAAATATCAACATTCGAAATCGCGCTTTCTGCCACAGCTATTATAATCAAAATGATGTTTGTTTTCATTATAGTGCCGAGTATCATCGATATCAAACATTTTTAAGCTGGGTTAGAATTCTCGTTGATCTGACGACTATAAAAATACTCAAATATCAACATTCGAAATCGCGCTTTCTGCCACAGCTATTATAATCAAAATGATGTTTGTTTTCATAATAGTGCCGAGTATCATCGATATCAAACATCTTTAAGCTGGGTAAAATTTCGTTGAATTCTTGGACATAGAAAAATTTTCAGAAAAATTTTCAATGTCGACATTCGAAATCGCGCTTTCTGCCACAGCTATTATAATCAAAATGATGTTAGTTTTCATAATAGTGCCGAGTATCATCGATATCAGACATATTTAAGCTGGGTAAAATTTCGTTGAATTCTTGGACATAGAAAAATTTTCAGAAAAATTATCAATGTCGACATTCGAAATCGCGCTTTCTGCCACAGCTATTATAATCAAAATGATGTTTGTTTTCATAATAGTGCCGAGTATCATCGATATCAGACATATTTAAGCTGGGTAAAATTTCGTTGAATTCTTGGACATAGAAATATTTTCAGAAAAATTTTCGATGTCGACATTCGAAATCGCGCTTTCTGCCACAGCTATTATAATCAAAATGATGTTTGTTTTCATAATAGTGCCGAGTATCATCGATATCAAACATATTTAAGCTGGGTAAAATTTCGTTGAATTCTTGGACATAGAAATATTTTCAGAAAAATTTTCAATGTCGACATTCGAAATCGCGCTTTCTGCCACAGCTATTATAATCAAAATGATGTTTGTTTTCATTATAGTGCCGAGTATCATCGATATCAAATATTTTTAAGCTGGGTTAAAATTCTCGTTGATCTGACGACTATAAAAATTCTCAAATATCAACATTCGAAATCGCGCTTTCTGCCACAGCTATTATAATCAAAATGATGTTTGTTTTCATAATAGTGCCGAGTATCATCGATATCAGACATATTTAAGCTGGGTAAAATTTCGTTGAATTCTGGGACATAGAAAAATTTTCAGAAAAATTATCAATGTCGACATTCGAAATCGCGCTTTCTGCCACAGCTATTATAATCAAAATGATGTTTGTTTTCATAATAGTGCCGAGTATCATCGATATCAAACATTTTTAAGCTGGGTTAAAATTCTCGTTGATCTGACGACTATAAAAATTCTCAAATATCAACATTCGAAATCGCGCTTTCTGCCACAGCTATTATAATCAAAATGATATTTGTTTTCATAATAGTGCCGAGTATCATCGATATCAGACATATTTAAGCTGGGTAAAATTTCGTTGAATTCTGGGACATAGAAATATTTTCAGAAAAATTTTCAATGTCGACATTCGAAATCGCGCTTTCTGCCACAGCTATTATAATCAAAATGATGTTTGTTTTCATAATAGTGCCTAGTATAATCTATATCAGACATATTTAAGCTGGGTGAAATTTCGTTGAATTCTTGGACATAGAAATATTTTCAGAAAAATTATCAATGTCGACATTCGAAATCGCGCTTTCTGCCACAGCTATTATAATCAAAATGATGTTTGTTTTCATAATAGTGCCGAGTATCATCGATATCAAACATTTTTAAGCTGGGTTAAAATTCTCGTTGATCTGACGACTATAAAAATTCTCAAATATCAACATTCGAAATCGCGCTTTCTGCCACAGCTATTATAATCAAAATGATGTTTGTTTTCATAATAGTGCCGAGTATCATCGATATCAGACATATTTAAGCTGGGTAAAATTTCGTTGAATTCTGGGACATAGAAAAATTTTCAGAAAAATTATCAATGTCGACATTCGAAATCGCGCTTTCTGCCACAGCTATTATAATCAAAATGATGTTTGTTTTCATAATAGTGCCGAGTATCATCGATATCAAACATTTTTAAGCTGGGTTAAAATTCTCGTTGATCTGACGACTATAAAAATTCTCAAATATCAACATTCGAAATCGCGCTTTCTGCCACAGCTATTATAATCAAAATGATGTTTGTTTTCATAATAGTGCCGAGTATCATCGATATCAAACATTTTTAAGCTGGGTTAAAAATCTCGTTGATCTGACGACTATAAAAATTCTCAAATATCAACATTCGAAATCGCGCTTTCTGCCACAGCTATTATAATCAAAATGATGTTTGTTTTTATAATAGTGCCGAGTATCATCGATATCAGACATATTTAAGCTGGGTAAAATTTCGTTGAATTCTGGGACATAGAAAAATTTTCAGAAAAATTTTCAATATCGACATTCGAAATCGCGCTTTCTGCCACAGCTACTATAATCAAAATGATGTTTGTTTTCATAATAGTGCCGAGTATCATCGATATCAAACATATTTAAGCTGGGTAAAATTTCGTTGAATTCTTGGACATAGAAAAATTTTCAGAAAAATTTTCAATGTCGACATTCGAAATCGCGCTTTCTGCCACAGCTATTATAATCAAAATGATGTTTGTTTTCATAATAGTGCCGAGTATCATCGATATCAAACATTTTTAAGCTGGGTTAAAATTCTCGATGATCTGACGACTATAAAAATTCTCAAATATCAACATTCGAAATCGCGCTTTCTGCCACAGCTATTATAATCAAAATGATGTTTGTTTTCATTATAGTGCCGAGTATCATCGATATCAAACATTTTTAAGCTGGGTTAAAATTCTCGTTGATCTGACGACTATAAAAATACTCAAATATCAACATTCGAAATCGCGCTTTCTGCCACAGCTATTATAATCAAAATGATGTTTGTTTTCATAATAGTGCCGAGTTTCATCGATATCAGACATATTTAAGCTGGGTAAAATTTCGTTGAATTCTTGGACATAGAAAAATTTTCAGAAAAATTATCAATGTCGACATTCGAAATCGCGCTTTCTGCCACAGCTATTATAATCAAAATGATGTTTGTTTTCATAATAGTGCCGAGTATCATCGATATCAGACATATTTAAGCTGGGTAAAATTTCGTTGAATTCTTGGACATAGAAATATTTTCAGAAAAATTTTCGATGTCGACATTCGAAATCGCGCTTTCTGCCACAGCTATTATAATCAAAATGATGTTTGTTTTCATAATAGTGCCGAGTATCATCGATATCAAACATATTTAAGCTGGGTAAAATTTCGTTGAATTCTTGGACATAGAAATATTTTCAGAAAAATTTTCAATGTCGACATTCGAAATCGCGCTTTCTGCCACAGCTATTATAATCAAAATGATGTTTGTTTTCATTATAGTGCCGAGTATCATCGATATCAAATATTTTTAAGCTGGGTTAAAATTCTCGTTGATCTGACGACTATAAAAATTCTCAAATATCAACATTCGAAATCGCGCTTTCTGCCACAGCTATTATAATCAAAATGATGTTTGTTTTCATAATAGTGCCGAGTATCATCGATATCAGACATATTTATGCTGGGTAAAATTTCGTTGAATTCTGGGACATAGAAAAATTTTCAGAAAAATTATCAATGTCGACATTCGAAATCGCGCTTTCTGCCACAGCTATTATAATCAAAATGATGTTTGTTTTCATAATAGTGCCGAGTATCATCGATATCAAACATTTTTAAGCTGGGTTAAAATTCTCGTTGATCTGACGACTATAAAAATTCTCAAATATCAACATTCGAAATCGCGCTTTCTGCCACAGCTATTATAATCAAAATGATATTTGTTTTCATAATAGTGCCGAGTATCATCGATATCAGACATATTTAAGCTGGGTAAAATTTCGTTGAATTCTGGGACATAGAAATATTTTCAGAAAAATTTTCAATGTCGACATTCGAAATCGCGCTTTCTGCCACAGCTATTATAATCAAAATGATGTTTGTTTTCATAATAGTGCCTAGTATAATCTATATCAGACATATTTAAGCTGGGTGAAATTTCGTTGAATTCTTGGACATAGAAATATTTTCAGAAAAATTATCAATGTCGACATTCGAAATCGCGCTTTCTGCCACAGCTATTATAATCAAAATGATGTTTGTTTTCATAATAGTGCCGAGTATCATCGATATCAGACATATTTAAGCTGGGTAAAATTTCGTTGAATTCTTGGACATAGAAATATTTTCAGAAAAATTTTCGATGTCGACATTCGAAATCGCGCTTTCTGCCACAGCTATTATAATCAAAATGATGTTTGTTTTCATAATAGTGCCGAGTATCATCGATATCAAACATATTTAAGCTGGGTAAAATTTCGTTGAATTCTTGGACATAGAAATATTTTCAGAAAAATTTTCAATGTCGACATTCGAAATCGCGCTTTCTGCCACAGCTATTATAATCAAAATGATGTTTGTTTTCATTATAGTGCCGAGTATCATCGATATCAAATATTTTTAAGCTGGGTTAAAATTCTCGTTGATCTGACGACTATAAAAATTCTCAAATATCAACATTCGAAATCGCGCTTTCTGCCACAGCTATTATAATCAAAATGATGTTTGTTTTCATAATAGTGCCGAGTATCATCGATATCAGACATATTTATGCTGGGTAAAATTTCGTTGAATTCTGGGACATAGAAAAATTTTCAGAAAAATTATCAATGTCGACATTCGAAATCGCGCTTTCTGCCACAGCTATTATAATCAAAATGATGTTTGTTTTCATAATAGTGCCGAGTATCATCGATATCAAACATTTTTAAGCTGGGTTAAAATTCTCGTTGATCTGACGACTATAAAAATTCTCAAATATCAACATTCGAAATCGCGCTTTCTGCCACAGCTATTATAATCAAAATGATGTTTGTTTTCATAATAGTGCCGAGTATCATCGATATCAGACATATTTAAGCTGGGTAAAATTTCGTTGAATTCTGGGACATAGAAAAATTTTCAGAAAAATTATCAATGTCGACATTCGAAATCGCGCTTTCTGCCACAGCTATTATAATCAAAATGATGTTTGTTTTCATAATAGTGCCGAGTATCATCGATATCAAACATTTTTAAGCTGGGTTAAAAATCTCGTTGATCTGACGACTATAAAAATTCTCAAATATCAACATTCGAAATCGCGCTTTCTGCCACAGCTATTATAATCAAAATGATGTTTGTTTTCATAATAGTGCCGAGTATCATCGATATCAGACATATTTAAGCTGGGTAAAATTTCGTTGAATTCTGGGACATAGAAAAATTTTCAGAAAAATTTTCAATATCGACATTCGAAATCGCGCTTTCTGCCACAGCTACTATAATCAAAATGATGTTTGTTTTCATAATAGTGCCGAGTATCATCGATATCAAACATATTTAAGCTGGGTAAAATTTCGTTGAATTCTTGGACATAGAAAAATTTTCAGAAAAATTTTCAATGTCGACATTCGAAATCGCGCTTTCTGCCACAGCTATTATAATCAAAATGATGTTTGTTTTCATAATAGTGCCGAGTATCATCGATATCAAACATTTTTAAGCTGGGTTAAAATTCTCGTTGATCTGACGACTATAAAAATTCTCAAATATCAACATTCGAAATCGCGCTTTCTGCCACAGCTATTATAATCAAAATGATGTTTGTTTTCATTATAGTGCCGAGTATCATCGATATCAAACATTTTTAAGCTGGGTTAGAATTCTCGTTGATCTGACGACTATAAAAATACTCAAATATCAACATTCGAAATCGCGCTTTCTGCCACAGCTATTATAATCAAAATGATGTTTGTTTTCATAATAGTGCCGAGTATCATCGATATCAAACATCTTTAAGCTGGGTAAAATTTCGTTGAATTCTTGGACATAGAAAAATTTTCAGAAAAATTTTCAATGTCGACATTCGAAATCGCGCTTTCTGCCACAGCTATTATAATCAAAATGATGTTAGTTTTCATAATAGTGCCGAGTATCATCGATATCAGACATATTTAAGCTGGGTAAAATTTCGTTGAATTCTTGGACATAGAAAAATTTTCAGAAAAATTATCAATGTCGACATTCGAAATCGCGCTTTCTGCCACAGCTATTATAATCAAAATGATGTTTGTTTTCATAATAGTGCCGAGTATCATCGATATCAGACATATTTAAGCTGGGTAAAATTTCGTTGAATTCTTGGACATAGAAATATTTTCAGAAAAATTTTCGATGTCGACATTCGAAATCGCGCTTTCTGCCACAGCTATTATAATCAAAATGATGTTTGTTTTCATAATAGTGCCGAGTATCATCGATATCAAACATATTTAAGCTGGGTAAAATTTCGTTGAATTCTTGGACATAGAAATATTTTCAGAAAAATTTTCAATGTCGACATTCGAAATCGCGCTTTCTGCCACAGCTATTATAATCAAAATGATGTTTGTTTTCATTATAGTGCCGAGTATCATCGATATCAAATATTTTTAAGCTGGGTTAAAATTCTCGTTGATCTGACGACTATAAAAATTCTCAAATATCAACATTCGAAATCGCGCTTTCTGCCACAGCTATTATAATCAAAATGATGTTTGTTTTCATAATAGTGCCGAGTATCATCGATATCAGACATATTTAAGCTGGGTAAAATTTCGTTGAATTCTGGGACATAGAAAAATTTTCAGAAAAATTATCAATGTCGACATTCGAAATCGCGCTTTCTGCCACAGCTATTATAATCAAAATGATGTTTGTTTTCATAATAGTGCCGAGTATCATCGATATCAAACATTTTTAAGCTGGGTTAAAATTCTCGTTGATCTGACGACTATAAAAATTCTCAAATATCAACATTCGAAATCGCGCTTTCTGCCACAGCTATTATAATCAAAATGATATTTGTTTTCATAATAGTGCCGAGTATCATCGATATCAGACATATTTAAGCTGGGTAAAATTTCGTTGAATTCTGGGACATAGAAATATTTTCAGAAAAATTTTCAATGTCGACATTCGAAATCGCGCTTTCTGCCACAGCTATTATAATCAAAATGATGTTTGTTTTCATAATAGTGCCTAGTATAATCTATATCAGACATATTTAAGCTGGGTGAAATTTCGTTGAATTCTTGGACATAGAAATATTTTCAGAAAAATTATCAATGTCGACATTCGAAATCGCGCTTTCTGCCACAGCTATTATAATCAAAATGATGTTTGTTTTCATAATAGTGCCGAGTATCATCGATATCAAACATTTTTAAGCTGGGTTAAAATTCTCGTTGATCTGACGACTATAAAAATTCTCAAATATCAACATTCGAAATCGCGCTTTCTGCCACAGCTATTATAATCAAAATGATGTTTGTTTTCATAATAGTGCCGAGTATCATCGATATCAGACATATTTAAGCTGGGTAAAATTTCGTTGAATTCTGGGACATAGAAAAATTTTCAGAAAAATTATCAATGTCGACATTCGAAATCGCGCTTTCTGCCACAGCTATTATAATCAAAATGATGTTTGTTTTCATAATAGTGCCGAGTATCATCGATATCAAACATTTTTAAGCTGGGTTAAAATTCTCGTTGATCTGACGACTATAAAAATTCTCAAATATCAACATTCGAAATCGCGCTTTCTGCCACAGCTATTATAATCAAAATGATGTTTGTTTTCATAATAGTGCCGAGTATCATCGATATCAAACATTTTTAAGCTGGGTTAAAAATCTCGTTGATCTGACGACTATAAAAATTCTCAAATATCAACATTCGAAATCGCGCTTTCTGCCACAGCTATTATAATCAAAATGATGTTTGTTTTTATAATAGTGCCGAGTATCATCGATATCAGACATATTTAAGCTGGGTAAAATTTCGTTGAATTCTGGGACATAGAAAAATTTTCAGAAAAATTTTCAATATCGACATTCGAAATCGCGCTTTCTGCCACAGCTACTATAATCAAAATGATGTTTGTTTTCATAATAGTGCCGAGTATCATCGATATCAAACATATTTAAGCTGGGTAAAATTTCGTTGAATTCTTGGACATAGAAAAATTTTCAGAAAAATTTTCAATGTCGACATTCGAAATCGCGCTTTCTGCCACAGCTATTATAATCAAAATGATGTTTGTTTTCATAATAGTGCCGAGTATCATCGATATCAAACATTTTTAAGCTGGGTTAAAATTCTCGATGATCTGACGACTATAAAAATTCTCAAATATCAACATTCGAAATCGCGCTTTCTGCCACAGCTATTATAATCAAAATGATGTTTGTTTTCATTATAGTGCCGAGTATCATCGATATCAAACATTTTTAAGCTGGGTTAAAATTCTCGTTGATCTGACGACTATAAAAATACTCAAATATCAACATTCGAAATCGCGCTTTCTGCCACAGCTATTATAATCAAAATGATGTTTGTTTTCATAATAGTGCCGAGTTTCATCGATATCAAACATCTTTAAGCTGGGTAAAATTTCGTTGAATTCTTGGACATAGAAAAATTTTCAGAAAAATTTTCAATGTCGACATTCGAAATCGCGCTTTCTGCCACAGCTATTATAATCAAAATGATGTTAGTTTTCATAATAGTGCCGAGTATCATCGATATCAGACATATTTAAGCTGGGTAAAATTTCGTTGAATTCTTGGACATAGAAAAATTTTCAGAAAAATTATCAATGTCGACATTCGAAATCGCGCTTTCTGCCACAGCTATTATAATCAAAATGATGTTTGTTTTCATAATAGTGCCGAGTATCATCGATATCAAACATTTTTAAGCTGGGTTAAAATTCTCGTTGATCTGACGACTATAAAAATTCTCAAATATCAACATTCGAAATCGCGCTTTCTGCCACAGCTATTATAATCAAAATGATGTTTGTTTTCATAATAGTGCCGAGTATCATCGATATCAAACATTTTTAAGCTGGGTTAAAAATCTCGTTGATCTGACGACTATAAAAATTCTCAAATATCAACATTCGAAATCGCGCTTTCTGCCACAGCTATTATAATCAAAATGATGTTTGTTTTCATAATAGTGCCGAGTATCATCGATATCAGACATATTTAAGCTGGGTAAAATTTCGTTGAATTCTGGGACATAGAAAAATTTTCAGAAAAATTTTCAATATCGACATTCGAAATCGCGCTTTCTGCCACAGCTACTATAATCAAAATGATGTTTGTTTTCATAATAGTGCCGAGTATCATCGATATCAAACATATTTAAGCTGGGTAAAATTTCGTTGAATTCTTGGACATAGAAAAATTTTCAGAAAAATTTTCAATGTCGACATTCGAAATCGCGCTTTCTGCCACAGCTATTATAATCAAAATGATGTTTGTTTTCATAATAGTGCCGAGTATCATCGATATCAAACATTTTTAAGCTGGGTTAAAATTCTCGTTGATCTGACGACTATAAAAATTCTCAAATATCAACATTCGAAATCGCGCTTTCTGCCACAGCTATTATAATCAAAATGATGTTTGTTTTCATTATAGTGCCGAGTATCATCGATATCAAACATTTTTAAGCTGGGTTAAAATTCTCGTTGATCTGACGACTATAAAAATACTCAAATATCAACATTCGAAATCGCGCTTTCTGCCACAGCTATTATAATCAAAATGATGTTAGTTTTCATAATAGTGCCGAGTATCATCGATATCAGACATATTTAAGCTGGGTAAAATTTCGTTGAATTCTTGGACATAGAAAAATTTTCAGAAAAATTATCAATGTCGACATTCGAAATCGCGCTTTCTGCCACAGCTATTATAATCAAAATGATGTTAGTTTTCATAATAGTGCCGAGTATCATCGATATCAGACATATTTAAGCTGGGTAAAATTTCGTTGAATTCTTGGACATAGAAAAATTTTCAGAAAAATTATCAATGTCGACATTCGAAATCGCGCTTTCTGCCACAGCTATTATAATCAAAATGATGTTTGTTTTCATAATAGTGCCGAGTATCATCGATATCAGACATATTTAAGCTGGGTAAAATTTCGTTGAATTCTTGGACATAGAAATATTTTCAGAAAAATTATCGATGTCGACATTCGAAATCGCGCTTTCTGCCACAGCTATTATAATCAAAATGATGTTTGTTTTCATAATAGTGCCGAGTATCATCGATATCAAACATATTTAAGCTGGGTAAAATTTCGTTGAATTCTTGGACATAGAAATATTTTCAGAAAAATTTTCAATGTCGACATTCGAAATCGCGCTTTCTGCCACAGCTATTATAATCAAAATGATGTTTGTTTTCATTATAGTGCCGAGTATCATCGATATCAAATATTTTTAAGCTGGGTTAAAATTCTCGTTGATCTGACGACTATAAAAATTCTCAAATATCAACATTCGAAATCGCGCTTTCTGCCACAGCTATTATAATCAAAATGATGTTTGTTTTCATAATAGTGCCGAGTATCATCGATATCAGACATATTTAAGCTGGGTAAAATTTCGTTGAATTCTGGGACATAGAAAAATTTTCAGAAAAATTATCAATGTCGACATTCGAAATCGCGCTTTCTGCCACAGCTATTATAATCAAAATGATGTTTGTTTTCATAATAGTGCCGAGTATCATCGATATCAAACATTTTTAAGCTGGGTTAAAATTCTCGTTGATCTGACGACTATAAAAATTCTCAAATATCAACATTCGAAATCGCGCTTTCTGCCACAGCTATTATAATCAAAATGATATTTGTTTTCATAATAGTGCCGAGTATCATCGATATCAGACATATTTAAGCTGGGTAAAATTTCGTTGAATTCTGGGACATAGAAATATTTTCAGAAAAATTTTCAATGTCGACATTCGAAATCGCGCTTTCTGCCACAGCTATTATAATCAAAATGATGTTTGTTTTCATAATAGTGCCTAGTATAATCTATATCAGACATATTTAAGCTGGGTGAAATTTCGTTGAATTCTTGGACATAGAAATATTTTCAGAAAAATTATCAATGTCGACATTCGAAATCGCGCTTTCTGCCACAGCTATTATAATCAAAATGATGTTTGTTTTCATAATAGTGCCGAGTATCATCGATATCAAACATTTTTAAGCTGGGTTAAAATTCTCGTTGATCTGACGACTATAAAAATTCTCAAATATCAACATTCGAAATCGCGCTTTCTGCCACAGCTATTATAATCAAAATGATGTTTGTTTTCATAATAGTGCCGAGTATCATCGATATCAGACATATTTAAGCTGGGTAAAATTTCGTTGAATTCTGGGACATAGAAAAATTTTCAGAAAAATTATCAATGTCGACATTCGAAATCGCGCTTTCTGCCACAGCTACTATAATCAAAATGATGTTTGTTTTCATAATAGTGCCGAGTATCATCGATATCAAACATATTTAAGCTGGGTAAAATTTCGTTGAATTCTTGGACATAGAAAAATTTTCAGAAAAATTTTCAATGTCGACATTCGAAATCGCGCTTTCTGCCACAGCTATTATAATCAAAATGATGTTTGTTTTCATAATAGTGCCGAGTATCATCGATATCAAACATTTTTAAGCTGGGTTAAAATTCTCGTTGATCTGACGACTATAAAAATTCTCAAATATCAACATTCGAAATCGCGCTTTCTGCCACAGCTATTATAATCAAAATGATGTTTGTTTTCATTATAGTGCCGAGTATCATCGATATCAAACATTTTTAAGCTGGGTTAAAATTCTCGTTGATCTGACGACTATAAAAATACTCAAATATCAACATTCGAAATCGCGCTTTCTGCCACAGCTATTATAATCAAAATGATGTTTGTTTTCATAATAGTGCCGAGTTTCATCGATATCAAACATCTTTAAGCTGGGTAAAATTTCGTTGAATTCTTGGACATAGAAAAATTTTCAGAAAAATTTTCAATGTCGACATTCGAAATCGCGCTTTCTGCCACAGCTATTATAATCAAAATGATGTTTGTTTTCATAATAGTGCCGAGTATCATCGATATCAGACATTTTTAAGCTGGGTTAAAAATCTCGTTGAACAGACGACTCTGAAAATTCTCAAATATCAACATTCGAAATCGCGCTTTCTGCCACATCTATTATAATCAAAATGATGTTTGTTTTCATAATAGTGCCGAGTATCATCGATATCAAACATTTTTAAGCTGGGTTAAAATTCTCGTTGATCTGACGACTATAAAAATTCTCAAATATTAACATTCGAAATCGCGCTTTCTGCCACTGCTATTATAATCAAAATGATGTTTGTTTTCATAATAGTGCCGAGTATCATCGATATCAGACATATTTAAGCTGGGTAAAATTTCGTTGAATTCTGGGACATAGAAAAATTTTCAGAAAAATGTTCAATGTCGACATTCGAAATCGCGCTTTCTGCCACAGCTATTATAATCAAAATGATGTTTGTTTTCATAATAGTGCCGAGTATCATCGATATCAAACATATTTAAGCTGGGTAAAATTTCGTTGAATTCTTGGACATAGAAAAATTTTCAGAAAAATTTTCAATGTCGACATTCGAAATCGCGCTTTCTGCCACAGCTATTATAATCAAAATGATGTTAGTTTTCATAATAGTGCCGAGTATCATCGATATCAGACATATTTAAGCTGGGTAAAATTTCGTTGAATTCTTGGACATAGAAAAATTTTCAGAAAAATTATCAATGTCGACATTCGAAATCGCGCTTTCTGCCACAGCTATTATAATCAAAATGATGTTTGTTTTCATAATAGTGCCGAGTATCATCGATATCAAACATTTTTAAGCTGGGTTAAAATTCTCGTTGATCTGACGACTATAAAAATTCTCAAATATCAACATTCGAAATCGCGCTTTCTGCCACAGCTATTATAATCAAAATGATGTTTGTTTTCATAATAGTGCCGAGTATCATCGATATCAAACATTTTTAAGCTGGGTTAAAATTCTCGTTGATCTGACGACTATAAAAATTCTCAAATATCAACATTCGAAATCGCGCTTTCTGCCACAGCTATTATAATCAAAATGATGTTTGTTTTCATTATAGTGCCGAGTATCATCGATATCAAACATTTTTAAGCTGGGTTAAAAATCTCGTTGAACAGACGACTCTAAAAATTCTCAAATATCAACATTCGAAATCGCGCTTTCTGCCACAGCTATTATAATCAAAATGATGTTTGTTTTCATAATAGTGCCGAGTATCATCGATATCAAACTTATTTAAGCTGGGTAAAATTTCGTTGAATTCTTGGACATAGAAAAATTTTCAGAAAAATTTTCAATGTCGACATTCGAAATCGCGCTTTCTGCCACAGCTATTATAATCAAAATGATGTTAGTTTTCATAATAGTGCCGAGTATCATCGATATCAGACATATTTAAGCTGGGTAAAGTTTCGTTGAATTCTTGGACATAGAAAAATTTTCAGAAAAATTATCAATGTCGACATTCGAAATCGCGCTTTCTGCCACAGCTATTATAATCAAAATGATGTTTGTTTTCATTATAGTGCCGAGTATCATCGATATCAAACATTTTTAAGCTGGATTAAAAATCTCGTTGATCTGACGGCTCTAAAAATTCTCAAATATTAACATTCGAAATCGCGCTTTCTGCCACAGCTATTATAATCAAAATGATGTTTGTTTTCATAATAGTGCCGAGTATCATCGATATCAGACATATTTAAGCTGGGTAAAATTTCGTTGAATTCTGGGACATAGAAAAATTTTCAGAAAAATTTTCAATGTCGACATTCGAAATCGCGCTTTCTGCCACAGCTATTATAATCAAAATGATGTTTGTTTTCATAATAGTGCCGAGTATCATCGATATCAGACATTTTTAAGCTGGGTTAAAAATCTCGTTGAACAGACGACTCTGAAAATTCTCAAATATCAACATTCGAAATCGCGCTTTCTGCCACATCTATTATAATCAAAATGATGTTTGTTTTCATAATAGTGCCGAGTATCATCGATATCAGACATATTTAAGCTGGGTAAAATTTCGTTGAATTCTGGGACATAGAAAAATTTTCAGAAAAATTATCAATGTCGACATTCGAAATCGCGCTTTCTGCCACAGCTATTATAATCAAAATGATGTTTGTTTTCATAATAGTGCCGAGTATCATCGATATCAAACATTTTTAAGCTGGGTTAAAATTCTCGTTGATCTGACGACTATAAAAATTCTCAAATATTAACATTCGAAATCGCGCTTTCTGCCACTGCTATTATAATCAAAATGATGTTTGTTTTCATAATAGTGCCGAGTATCATCGATATCAGACATATTTAAGCTGGGTAAAATTTCGTTGAATTCTGGGACATAGAAAAATTTTCAGAAAAATGTTCAATGTCGACATTCGAAATCGCGCTTTCTGCCACAGCTATTATAATCAAAATGATGTTTGTTTTCATAATAGTGCCGAGTATCATCGATATCAAACATATTTAAGCTGGGTAAAATTTCGTTGAATTCTTGGACATAGAAAAATTTTCAGAAAAATTTTCAATGTCGACATTCGAAATCGCGCTTTCTGCCACAGCTATTATAATCAAAATGATGTTAGTTTTCATAATAGTGCCGAGTATCATCGATATCAGACATATTTAAGCTGGGTAAAATTTCGTTGAATTCTTGGACATAGAAAAATTTTCAGAAAAATTATCAATGTCGACATTCGAAATCGCGCTTTCTGCCACAGCTATTATAATCAAAATGATGTTTGTTTTCATAATAGTGCCGAGTATCATCGATATCAAACATTTTTAAGCTGGGTTAAAATTCTCGTTGATCTGACGACTATAAAAATTCTCAAATATCAACATTCGAAATCGCGCTTTCTGCCACAGCTATTATAATCAAAATGATGTTTGTTTTCATAATAGTGCCGAGTATCATCGATATCAAACATTTTTAAGCTGGGTTAAAATTCTCGTTGATCTGACGACTATAAAAATTCTCAAATATCAACATTCGAAATCGCGCTTTCTGCCACAGCTATTATAATCAAAATGATGTTTGTTTTCATTATAGTGCCGAGTATCATCGATATCAAACATTTTTAAGCTGGGTTAAAAATCTCGTTGAACAGACGACTCTAAAAATTCTCAAATATCAACATTCGAAATCGCGCTTTCTGCCACAGCTATTATAATCAAAATGATGTTTGTTTTCATAATAGTGCCGAGTATCATCGATATCAAACATATTTAAGCTGGGTAAAATTTCGTTGAATTCTTGGACATAGAAAAATTTTCAGAAAAATTTTCAATGTCGACATTCGAAATCGCGCTTTCTGCCACAGCTATTATAATCAAAATGATGTTAGTTTTCATAATAGTGCCGAGTATCATCGATATCAGACATATTTAAGCTGGGTAAAGTTTCGTTGAATTCTTGGACATAGAAAAATTTTCAGAAAAATTATCAATGTCGACATTCGAAATCGCGCTTTCTGCCACAGCTATTATAATCAAAATGATGTTTGTTTTCATTATAGTGCCGAGTATCATCGATATCAAACATTTTTAAGCTGGATTAAAAATCTCGTTGATCTGACGGCTCTAAAAATTCTCAAATATCAACATTCGAAATCGCGCTTTCTGCCACATCTATTATAATCAAAATGATGTTTGTTTTCATAATAGTGCCGAGTATCATCGATATCAGACATATTTAAGCTGGGTAAAATTTCGTTGAATTCTGGGACATAGAAAAATTTTCAGAAAAATTATCAATGTCGACATTCGAAATCGCGCTTTCTGCCACAGCTATTATAATCAAAATGATGTTTGTTTTCATAATAGTGCCGAGTATCATCGATATCAAACATTTTTAAGCTGGGTTAAAATTCTCGTTGATCTGACGACTATAAAAATTCTCAAATATTAACATTCGAAATCGCGCTTTCTGCCACAGCTATTATAATCAAAATGATGTTTGTTTTCATAATAGTGCCGAGTATCATCGATATCAGACATATTTAAGCTGGGTAAAATTTCGTTGAATTCTGGGACATAGAAAAATTTTCAGAAAAATGTTCAATGTCGACATTCGAAATCGCGCTTTCTGCCACAGCTATTATAATCAAAATGATGTTTGTTTTCATAATAGTGCCGAGTATCATCGATATCAGACATATTTAAGCTGGGTAAAATTTCGTTGAATTCTGGGACATAGAAATATTTTCAGAAAAATTTTCAATGACGACATTCGAAATCGCGCTTTCTGCCACAGCTATTATAATCAAAATGATGTTTGTTTTCATTATAGTGCCGAGTATCATCGATATCAAACATTTTTAAGCTGGGTTAAAAATCTCGTTGATCTGACGACTATAAAAATTCTCAAATATCAACATTCGAAATCGCGCTTTCTGCCACAGCTATTATAATCAAAATGATGTTTGTTTTCATAATAGTGCCGAGTATCATCGATATCAAACATTTTTAAGCTGGGTTAAAATTCTCGTTGATCTGACGACTATAAAAATTCTCAAATATCAACATTCGAAATCGCGCTTTCTGCCACAGCTATTATAATCAAAATGATGTTTGTTTTCATAATAGTGCCGAGTATCATCGATATCAAACATTTTTAAGCTGGGTTAAAATTCTCGTTGATCTGACGACTATAAAAATTCTCAAATATCAACATTCGAAATCGCGCTTTCTGCCACAGCTATTATAATCAAAATGATGTTTGTTTTCATAATAGTGCCGAGTATCATCGATATCAAACATTTTTAAGCTGGGTTAAAATTCTCGTTGATCTGACGACTATAAAAATTCTCAAATATCAACATTCGAAATCGCGCTTTCTGCCACAGCTATTATAATCAAAATGATGTTTGTTTTCATAATAGTGCCCAGTATCATCGATATCAGACATTTTTAAGCTGGGTAAATTTCGTTGAATTCTCGGACATATAAAAATTTTCAGAAAAATTTTCAATGTCGACATTCGAAATCGCGCTTTCTGCCACAGCTATTATAATCAAAATGATGTTAGTTTTCATAATAGTGCAGAGTATCATCGATATCAGACATATTTAAGCTGGGTAAAATTTCGTTGAATTCTTGGACATATAAAAATTTTCAGAAAAATTATCAATGTCGACATTCGAAATCGCGCTTTCTGCCACAGCTATTATAATCAAAATGATGTTTGTTTTCATAATAGTGCCGAGTATCATCGATATCAAACATATTTAAGCTGGGTAAAATTTCGTTGAATTCTTGGACATAGAAAAATTTTCAGAAAAATTTTCAATGTCGACATTCGAAATCGCGCTTTCTGCCACAGCTATTATAATCAAAATGATGTTAGTTTTCATAATAGTGCCGAGTATCATCGATATCAGACATATTTAAGCTGGGTAAAATTTCGTTGAATTCTTGGACATAGAAAAATTTTCAGAAAAATTATCAATGTCGACATTCGAAATCGCGCTTTCTGCCACAGCTATTATAATCAAAATGATGTTTGTTTTCATAATAGTGCCGAGTATCATCGATATCAAACATTTTTAAGCTGGGTTAAAATTCTCGTTGATCTGACGACTATAAAAATTCTCAAATATCAACATTCGAAATCGCGCTTTCTGCCACAGCTATTATAATCAAAATGATGTTTGTTTTCATAATAGTGCCGAGTATCATCGATATCAAACATTTTTAAGCTGGGTTAAAATTCTCGTTGATCTGACGACTATAAAAATTCTCAAATATCAACATTCGAAATCGCGCTTTCTGCCACAGCTATTATAATCAAAATGATGTTTGTTTTCATTATAGTGCCGAGTATCATCGATATCAAACATTTTTAAGCTGGGTTAAAATTCTCGTTGATCTGACGACTATAAAAATTCTCAAATATCAACATTCGAAATCGCGCTTTCTGCCACAGCTATTATAATCAAAATGATGTTAGTTTTCATAATAGTGCCGAGTATCATCGATATCAAACATATTTAAGCTGGGTAAAATTTCGTTGAATTCTTGGACATAGAAAAATTTTCAGAAAAATTTTCAATGTCGACATTCGAAATCGCGCTTTCTGCCACAGCTATTATAATCAAAATGATGTTAGTTTTCATAATAGTGCCGAGTATCATCGATATCAGACATATTTAAGCTGGGTAAAATTTCGTTGAATTCTTGGACATAGAATAATTTTCAGAAAAATTATCAATGTCGACATTCGAAATCGCGCTTTCTGCCACAGCTATATTAATCAAAATGATGTTTGTTTTCATAATAGTGCCGAGTATCATCGATATTAGGCATTTTTAAGCTGGGTTAAAAATCTCGTTGAACTGACGACACTGAAAACTCTCAAATATCGACATTCGAAAACGCGCTTTCTGCCACAGCTATAATAATCAAAATGATGTTTGTTTTCATAATAGTGCCGAGTATCATCGATATCAAACATATTTAAGCTGGGTAAAATTTCGTTGAATTCTTGGACATAGAAATATTTTCAGAAAAATTTTCGATGTCGACATTCGAAATCGCGCTTTCTGCCACAGCTATTATAATCAAAATGATGTTTGTTTTCATAATAGTGCCGAGTATCATCGATATCAAACATATTTAAGCTGGGTAAAATTTCGTTGAATTCTTGGACATAGAAAAATTTTCAGAAAAATTTTCAATGTCGACATTCGAAATCGCGCTTTCTGCCACAGCTATTATAATCAAAATGATGTTTGTTTTCATTATAGTGCCGAGTATCATCGATATCAAACATTTTTAAGCTGGGTTAAAATTCTCGTTGATCTGACGACTATAAAAATTCTCAAATATCAACATTCGAAATCGCGCTTTCTGCCACAGCTATTATAATCAAAATGATGTTAGTTTTCATAATAGTGCCGAGTATCATCGATATCAGACATATTAAAGCTGGGTAAAATTTCGTTGAATTCTTGGACATAGAAAAATTTTCAGAAAAATTATCAATGTCGACATTCGAAATCACGCTTTCTGCCACAGCTATTATAATGAAAATGATGTTTGTTTTCATAATAGTGCCGAGTATCATCGATATCAGGCATTTTTAAGCTGGGTTAAAAATCTCGTTGAACTGACGACACTGAAAACTCTCAAATATCGACATTCGAAAACGCGCTTTCTGCCACAGCTATAATAATCAAAATGATGTTTGTTTTCATAATAGTGCCGAGTATCATCGATATCAAACATATTTAAGCTGGGTAAAATTTCGTTGAATTCTTGGACATAGAAATATTTTCAGAAAAATTATCGATGTCGACATTCGAAATCGCGCTTTCTGCCACAGCTATTATAATCAAAATGATGTTTGTTTTCATAATAGTGCCGAGTATCATCGATATCAAACATATTTAAGCTGGGTAAAATTTCGTTGAATTCTTGGACATAGAAATATTTTCAGAAAAATGTTCAATGTCGACATTCGAAATCGCGCTTTCTGCCACAGCTATTATAATCAAAATGATGTTTGTTTTCATAATAGTGCCGAGTATCATCGATATCAGACATATTTAAGCTGGGTAAAATTTCGTTGAATTCTGGGACATAGAAATATTTTCAGAAAAATTTTCAATGTCGACATTCGAAATCGCGCTTTCTGCCACAGCTATTATAATCAAAATGATGTTTGTTTTCATTATAGTGCCGAGTATCATCGATATCAAACATTTTTAAGCTGGGTTAAAAATCTCGTTGATCTGACGACTATAAAAATTCTCAAATATCAACATTCGAAATCGCGCTTTCTGCCACAGCTATTATAATCAAAATGATGTTTGTTTTCATAATAGTGCCGAGTATCATCGATATCAAACATTTTTAAGCTGGGTTAAAATTCTCGTTGATCTGACGACTATAAAAATTCTCAAATATCAACATTCGAAATCGCGCTTTCTGCCACAGCTATTATAATCAAAATGATGTTTGTTTTCATAATAGTGCCGAGTATCATCGATATCAAACATTTTTAAGCTGGGTTAAAATTCTCGTTGATCTGACGACTATAAAAATTCTCAAATATCAACATTCGAAATCGCGCTTTCTGCCACAGCTATTATAATCAAAATGATGTTTGTTTTCATAATAGTGCCCAGTATCATCGATATCAGACATTTTTAAGCTGAGTAAATTTCGTTGAATTCTCGGACATATAAAAATTTTCAGAAAAATTTTCAATGTCGACATTCGAAATCGCGCTTTCTGCCACAGCTATTATAATCAAAATGATGTTAGTTTTCATAATAGTGCAGAGTATCATCGATATCAGACATATTTAAGCTGGGTAAAATTTCGTTGAATTCTTGGACATATAAAAATTTTCAGAAAAATTATCAATGTCGACATTCGAAATCGCGCTTTCTGCCACAGCTATTATAATCAAAATGATGTTTGTTTTCATAATAGTGCCGAGTATCATCGATATCAAACATATTTAAGCTGGGTAAAATTTCGTTGAATTCTTGGACATAGAAAAATTTTCAGAAAAATTTTCAATGTCGACATTCGAAATCGCGCTTTCTGCCACAGCTATTATAATCAAAATGATGTTAGTTTTCATAATAGTGCCGAGTATCATCGATATCAGACATATTTAAGCTGGGTAAAATTTCGTTGAATTCTTGGACATAGAAAAATTTTCAGAAAAATTATCAATGTCGACATTCGAAATCGCGCTTTCTGCCACAGCTATTATAATCAAAATGATGTTTGTTTTCATAATAGTGCCGAGTATCATCGATATCAAACATTTTTAAGCTGGGTTAAAATTCTCGTTGATCTGACGACTATAAAAATTCTCAAATATCAACATTCGAAATCGCGCTTTCTGCCACAGCTATTATAATCAAAATGATGTTTGTTTTCATAATAGTGCCGAGTATCATCGATATCAAACATTTTTAAGCTGGGTTAAAATTCTCGTTGATCTGACGACTATAAAAATTCTCAAATATCAACATTCGAAATCGCGCTTTCTGCCACAGCTATTATAATCAAAATGATGTTTGTTTTCATAATAGTGCCGAGTATCATCGATATCAGACATATTTAAGCTGGGTAAAATTTCGTTGAATTCTGGGACATAGAAATATTTTCAGAAAAATTTTCAATGTCGACATTCGAAATCGCGCTTTCTGCCACAGCTATTATAATCAAAATGATGTTTGTTTTCATTATAGTGCCGAGTATCATCGATATCAAACATTTTTAAGCTGGGTTAAAAATCTCGTTGATCTGACGACTATAAAAATTCTCAAATATCAACATTCGAAATCGCGCTTTCTGCCACAGCTATTATAATCAAAATGATGTTTGTTTTCATAATAGTGCCGAGTATCATCGATATCAAACATTTTTAAGCTGGGTTAAAATTCTCGTTGATCTGACGACTATAAAAATTCTCAAATATCAACATTCGAAATCGCGCTTTCTGCCACAGCTATTATAATCAAAATGATGTTTGTTTTCATAATAGTGCCGAGTATCATCGATATCAAACATTTTTAAGCTGGGTTAAAATTCTCGTTGATCTGACGACTATAAAAATTCTCAAATATCAACATTCGAAATCGCGCTTTCTGCCACAGCTATTATAATCAAAATGATGTTTGTTTTCATAATAGTGCCCAGTATCATCGATATCAGACATTTTTAAGCTGAGTAAATTTCGTTGAATTCTCGGACATATAAAAATTTTCAGAAAAATTTTCAATGTCGACATTCGAAATCGCGCTTTCTGCCACAGCTATTATAATCAAAATGATGTTAGTTTTCATAATAGTGCAGAGTATCATCGATATCAGACATATTTAAGCTGGGTAAAATTTCGTTGAATTCTTGGACATATAAAAATTTTCAGAAAAATTATCAATGTCGACATTCGAAATCGCGCTTTCTGCCACAGCTATTATAATCAAAATGATGTTTGTTTTCATAATAGTGCCGAGTATCATCGATATCAAACATATTTAAGCTGGGTAAAATTTCGTTGAATTCTTGGACATAGAAAAATTTTCAGAAAAATTTTCAATGTCGACATTCGAAATCGCGCTTTCTGCCACAGCTATTATAATCAAAATGATGTTAGTTTTCATAATAGTGCCGAGTATCATCGATATCAGACATATTTAAGCTGGGTAAAATTTCGTTGAATTCTTGGACATAGAAAAATTTTCAGAAAAATTATCAATGTCGACATTCGAAATCGCGCTTTCTGCCACAGCTATTATAATCAAAATGATGTTTGTTTTCATAATAGTGCCGAGTATCATCGATATCAAACATTTTTAAGCTGGGTTAAAATTCTCGTTGATCTGACGACTATAAAAATTCTCAAATATCAACATTCGAAATCGCGCTTTCTGCCACAGCTATTATAATCAAAATGATGTTTGTTTTCATAATAGTGCCGAGTATCATCGATATCAAACATTTTTAAGCTGGGTTAAAATTCTCGTTGATCTGACGACTATAAAAATTCTCAAATATCAACATTCGAAATCGCGCTTTCTGCCACAGCTATTATAATCAAAATGATGTTTGTTTTCATTATAGTGCCGAGTATCATCGATATCAAACATTTTTAAGCTGGGTTAAAATTCTCGTTGATCTGACGACTATAAAAATTCTCAAATATCAACATTCGAAATCGCGCTTTCTGCCACAGCTATAATAATCAAAATGATGTTTGTTTTCATAATAGTGCCGAGTATCATCGATATCAAACATATTTAAGCTGGGTAAAATTTCGTTGAATTCTTGGACATAGAAAAATTTTCAGAAAAATTTTCAATGTCGACATTCGAAATCGCGCTTTCTGCCACAGCTATTATAATCAAAATGATGTTTGTTTTCATTATAGTGCCGAGTATCATCGATATCAAACATTTTTAAGCTGGGTTAAAATTCTCGTTGATCTGACGACTATAAAAATTCTCAAATATCAACATTCGAAATCGCGCTTTCTGCCACAGCTATTATAATCAAAATGATGTTAGTTTTCATAATAGTGCCGAGTATCATCGATATCAGACATATTAAAGCTGGGTAAAATTTCGTTGAATTCTTGGACATAGAAAAATTTTCAGAAAAATTATCAATGTCGACATTCGAAATCACGCTTTCTGCCACAGCTATTATAATGAAAATGATGTTTGTTTTCATAATAGTGCCGAGTATCATCGATATCAGGCATTTTTAAGCTGGGTTAAAAATCTCGTTGAACTGACGACACTGAAAACTCAAATATCGACATTCGAAAACGCGCTTTCTGCCACAGCTATAATAATCAAAATGATGTTTGTTTTCATAATAGTGCCGAGTAACATCGATATCAAACATATTTAAGCTGGGTAAAATTTCGTTGAATTCTTGGACATAGAAATATTTTCAGAAAAATTTTCGATGTCGACATTCGAAATCGCGCTTTCTGCCACAGCTATTATAATCAAAATGATGTTTGTTTTCATAATAGTGCCGAGTAACATCGATATCAAACATATTTAAGCTGGGTAAAATTTCGTTGAATTCTTGGACATAGAAATATTTTCAGAAAAATTTTCAATGTCGACATTCGAAATCGCGCTTTCTGCCACAGCTATTATAATCAAAATGATGTTTGTTTTCATTATAGTGCCGAGTATCATCGATATCAAACATTTTTAAGCTGGGTTAAAATTCTCGTTGATCTGACGACTATAAAAATTCTCAAATATCAACATTCGAAATCGCGCTTTCTGCCACAGCTATTATAATCAAAATGATGTTTGTTTTCATAATAGTGCCTAGTATAATCTATATCAGACATATTTAAGCTGGGTGAAATTTCGTTGAATTCTTGGACATAGAAATATTTTCAGAAAAATTATCAATGTCGACATTCGAAATCGCGCTTTCTGCCACAGCTATTATAATCAAAATGATGTTTGTTTTCATAATAGTGCCGAGTATCATCGATATCAAACATTTTTAAGCTGGGTTAAAATTCTCGTTGATCTGACGACTATAAAAATTCTCAAATATCAACATTCGAAATCGCGCTTTCTGCCACAGCTATTATAATCAAAATGATGTTTGTTTTCATAATAGTGCCGAGTATCATCGATATCAGACATATTTAAGCTGGGTAAAATTTCGTTGAATTCTTGGACATAGAAAAATTTTCAGAAAAATTATCAATGTCGACATTCGAAATCGCGCTTTCTGCCACAGCTATTATAATCAAAATGATGTTTGTTTTCATAATAGTGCCGAGTATCATCGATATCAAACATTTTTAAGCTGGGTTAAAATTCTCGTTGATCTGACGACTATAAAAATTCTCAAATATCAACATTCGAAATCGCGCTTTCTGCCACAGCTATTATAATCAAAATGATGTTTGTTTTCATAATAGTGCCGAGTATCATCGATATCAAACATTTTTAAGCTGGGTTAAAAATCTCGTTGATCTGACGACTATAAAAATTCTCAAATATCAACATTCGAAATCGCGCTTTCTGCCACAGCTATTATAATCAAAATGATGTTTGTTTTCATAATAGTGCCGAGTATCATCGATATCAGACATATTTAAGCTGGGTAAAATTTCGTTGAATTCTTGGACATAGAAAAATTATCAGAAAAATTTTCAATGTCGACATTCGAAATCGCGCTTTCTGCCACAGCTATTATAATCAAAATGATGTTTGTTTTCATTATAGTGCCGAGTATCATCGATATCAAACATTTTTAAGCTGGGTTAAAATTCTCGTTGATCTGACGACTATAAAAATTCTCAAATATCAACATTCGAAATCGCGCTTTCTGCCACAGCTATTATAATCAAAATGATGTTTGTTTTCATAATAGTGCCGAGTATCATCGATATCAGACATATTAAAGCTGGGTAAAATTTTGTTGAATTCTTGGACATAGAAAAATTTTCAGAAAAATTATCAATGTCGACATTCGAAATCACGCTTTCTGCCACAGCTATTATAATGAAAATGATGTTTGTTTTCATAATAGTGCCGAGTATCATCGATATCAGGCATTTTTAAGCTGGGTTAAAAATCTCGTTGAACTGACGACACTGAAAACTCTCAAATATCGACATTCGAAAACGCGCTTTCTGCCACAGCTATAATAATCAAAATGATGTTTGTTTTCATAATAGTGCCGAGTATCATCGATATCAAACATATTTAAGCTGGGTAAAATTTCGTTGAATTCTTGGACATAGAAATATTTTCAGAAAAATTTTCGATGTCGACATTCGAAATCGCGCTTTCTGCCACAGCTATTATAATCAAAATGATGTTTGTTTTCATAATAGTGCCGAGTATCATCGATATCAAACATATTTAAGCTTGGTAAAATTTCGTTGAATTCTTGGACATAGAAATATTTTCAGAAAAATTTTCAATGTTGACATTCGAAATCGCGCTTTCTGCCACAGCTATTATAATCAAAATGATGTTTGTTTTCATTATAGTGCCGAGTATCATCGATATCAAACATTTTTAAGCTGGGTTAAAATTCTCGTTGATCTGACGACTATAAAAATTCTCAAATATCAACATTCGAAATCGCGCTTTCTGCCACAGCTATTATAATCAAAATGATGTTTGTTTTCATAATAGTGCCGAGTATCATCGATATCAGACATATTTAAGCTGGGTAAAATTTCGTTGAATTCTGGGACATAGAAAAATTTTCAGAAAAATTATCAGTGTCGACATTCGAAATCGCGCTTTCTGCCACAGCTATTATAATCAAAATGATGTTTGTTTTCATAATAGTGCCGAGTATCATCGATATCAAACATTTTTAAGCTGGGTTAAAATTCTCGTTGATCTGACGACTATAAAAATTCTCAAATATCAACATTCGAAATCGCGCTTTCTGCCACAGCTATTATAATCAAAATGATATTTGTTTTCATAATAGTGCCGAGTATCATCGATATCAGACATATTTAAGATGGGTAAAATTTCGTTGAATTCTGGGACATAGAAATATTTTCAGAAAAATTTTCAATGTCGACATTCGAAATCGCGCTTTCTGCCACAGCTATTATAATCAAAATGATGTTTGTTTTCATAATAGTGCCTAGTATAATCTATATCAGACATATTTAAGCTGGGTGAAATTTCGTTGAATTCTTGGACATAGAAATATTTTCAGAAAAATTATCAATGTCGACATTCGAAATCGCGCTTTCTGCCACAGCTATTATAATCAAAATGATGTTTGTTTTCATAATAGTGCCGAGTATCATCGATATCAAACATTTTTAAGCTGGGTTAAAATTCTCGTTGATCTGACGACTATAAAAATTCTCAAATATCAACATTCGAAATCGCGCTTTCTGCCACAGCTATTATAATCAAAATGATGTTTGTTTTCATAATAGTGCCGAGTATCATCGATATCAGACATATTTAAGCTGGGTAAAATTTCGTTGAATTCTTGGACATAGAAAAATTTTCAGAAAAATTATCAATGTCGACATTCGAAATCGCGCTTTCTGCCACAGCTATTATAATCAAAATGATGTTTGTTTTCATAATAGTGCCGAGTATCATCGATATCAAACATTTTTAAGCTGGGTTAAAATTCTCGTTGATCTGACGACTATAAAAATTCTCAAATATCAACATTCGAAATCGCGCTTTCTGCCACAGCTATTATAATCAAAATGATGTTTGTTTTCATAATAGTGCCGAGTATCATCGATATCAAACATTTTTAAGCTGGGTTAAAAATCTCGTTGATCTGACGACTATAAAAATTCTCAAATATCAACATTCGAAATCGCGCTTTCTGCCACAGCTATTATAATCAAAATGATGTTTGTTTTCATAATAGTGCCGAGTATCATCGATATCAGACATATTTAAGCTGGGTAAAATTTCGTTGAATTCTGGGACATAGAAAAATTTTCAGAAAAATTTTCAATATCGACATTCGAAATCGCGCTTTCTGCCACAGCTACTATAATCAAAATGATGTTTGTTTTCATAATAGTGCCGAGTATCATCGATATCAAACATATTTAAGCTGGGTAAAATTTCGTTGAATTCTTGGACATAGAAAAATTTTCAGAAAAATTTTCAGAAAAATTTTCAATGTCGACATTCGAAATCGCGCTTTCTGCCACAGCTATTATAATCAAAATGATGTTTGTTTTCATAATAGTGCCGAGTATCATCGATATCAAACATTTTTAAGCTGGGTTAAAATTCTCGTTGATCTGACGACTATAAAAATTCTCAAATATCAACATTCGAAATCGCGCTTTCTGCCACAGCTATTATAATCAAAATGATGTTTGTTTTCATAATAGTGCCGAGTATCATCGATATCAAACATTTTTAAGCTGGGTTAAAATTCTCGTTGATCTGACGACTATAAAAATTCTCAAATATTAACATTCGAAATCGCGCTTTCTGCCACAGCTATTATAATCAAAATGATGTTTGTTTTCATAATATTGCCGAGTATCATCGATATCAGACATATTTAAGCTGGGTAAAATTTCGTTGAATTCTGGGACATAGAAAAATTTTCAGAAAAATGTTCAATGTCGACATTCGAAATCGCGCTTTCTGCCACAGCTATTATAATCAAAATGATGTTTGTTTTCATAATAGTGCCGAGTATCATCGATATCAGACATATTTAAGCTGGGTAAAATTTCGTTGAATTCTGGGACATAGAAATATTTTCAGAAAAATTTTCAATGTCGACATTCGAAATCGCGCTTTCTGCCACAGCTATTATAATCAAAATGATGTTTGTTTTCATTATAGTGCCGAGTATCATCGATATCAAACATTTTTAAGCTGGGTTAAAAATCTCGTTGATCTGACGACTATAAAAATTCTCAAATATCAACATTCGAAATCGCGCTTTCTGTCACAGCTATTATAATCAAAATGATGTTTGTTTTCATAATAGTGCCGAGTATCATCGATATCAAACATTTTTAAGCTGGGTTAAAATTCTCGTTGATCTGACGACTATAAAAATTCTCAAATATCAACATTCGAAATCGCGCTTTCTGCCACAGCTATTATAATCAAAATGATGTTTGTTTTCATAATAGTGCCGAGTATCATCGATATCAGACATTTTTAAGCTGGGTAAATTTCGTTGAATTCTCGGACATATAAAAATTTTCAGAAAAATTTTCAATGTCGACATTCGAAATCGCGCTTTCTGCCACAGCTATTATAATCAAAATGATGTTAGTTTTCATAATAGTGCCGAGTATCATCGATATCAGACATATTTAAGCTGGGTAAAATTTCGTTGAATTCTTGGACATAGAAAAATTATCAGAAAAATTTTCAATGTCGACATTCGAAATCGCGCTTTCTGCCACAGCTATTATAATCAAAATGATGTTTGTTTTCATTATAGTGCCGAGTATCATCGATATCAAACATTTTTAAGCTGGGTTAAAATTCTCGTTGATCTGACGACTATAAAAATTCTCAAATATCAACATTCGAAATCGCGCTTTCTGCCACAGCTATTATAATCAAAATGATGTTTGTTTTCATAATAGTGCCGAGTATCATCGATATCAGACATATTAAAGCTGGGTAAAATTTTGTTGAATTCTTGGACATAGAAAAATTTTCAGAAAAATTATCAATGTCGACATTCGAAATCACGCTTTCTGCCACAGCTATTATAATGAAAATGATGTTTGTTTTCATAATAGTGCCGAGTATCATCGATATCAGGCATTTTTAAGCTGGGTTAAAAATCTCGTTGAACTGACGACACTGAAAACTCTCAAATATCGACATTCGAAAACGCGCTTTCTGCCACAGCTATAATAATCAAAATGATGTTTGTTTTCATAATAGTGCCGAGTATCATCGATATCAAACATATTTAAGCTGGGTAAAATTTCGTTGAATTCTTGGACATAGAAATATTTTCAGAAAAATTTTCGATGTCGACATTCGAAATCGCGCTTTCTGCCACAGCTATTATAATCAAAATGATGTTTGTTTTCATAATAGTGCCGAGTATCATCGATATCAAACATATTTAAGCTGGGTAAAATTTCGTTGAATTCTTGGACATAGAAATATTTTCAGAAAAATTTTCAATGTTGACATTCGAAATCGCGCTTTCTGCCACAGCTATTATAATCAAAATGATGTTTGTTTTCATTATAGTGCCGAGTATCATCGATATCAAACATTTTTAAGCTGGGTTAAAATTCTCGTTGATCTGACGACTATAAAAATTCTCAAATATCAACATTCGAAATCGCGCTTTCTGCCACAGCTATTATAATCAAAATGATATTTGTTTTCATAATAGTGCCGAGTATCATCGATATCAGACATATTTAAGATGGGTAAAATTTCGTTGAATTCTGGGACATAGAAATATTTTCAGAAAAATTTTCAATGTCGACATTCGAAATCGCGCTTTCTGCCACAGCTATTATAATCAAAATGATGTTTGTTTTCATAATAGTGCCTAGTATAATCTATATCAGACATATTTAAGCTGGGTGAAATTTCGTTGAATTCTTGGACATAGAAATATTTTCAGAAAAATTATCAATGTCGACATTCGAAATCGCGCTTTCTGCCACAGCTATTATAATCAAAATGATGTTTGTTTTCATAATAGTGCCGAGTATCATCGATATCAAACATTTTTAAGCTGGGTTAAAATTCTCGTTGATCTGACGACTATAAAAATTCTCAAATATCAACATTCGAAATCGCGCTTTCTGCCACAGCTATTATAATCAAAATGATGTTTGTTTTCATAATAGTGCCGAGTATCATCGATATCAAACATTTTTAAGCTGGGTTAAAAATCTCGTTGATCTGACGACTATAAAAATTCTCAAATATCAACATTCGAAATCGCGCTTTCTGCCACAGCTATTATAATCAAAATGATGTTTGTTTTCATAATAGTGCCGAGTATCATCGATATCAAACATTTTTAAGCTGGGTTAAAATTCTCGTTGATCTGACGACTATAAAAATTCTCAAATATCAACATTCGAAATCGCGCTTTCTGCCACAGCTATTATAATCAAAATGATGTTTGTTTTCATAATAGTGCCGAGTATCATCGATATCAGACATTTTTAAGCTGGGTAAATTTCGTTGAATTCTCGGACATATAAAAATTTTCAGAAAAATTTTCAATGTCGACATTCGAAATCGCGCTTTCTGCCACAGCTATTATAATCAAAATGATGTTAGTTTTCATAATAGTGCCGAGTATCATCGATATCAGACATATTTAAGCTGGGTAAAATTTCGTTGAATTCTTGGACATATAAAAATTTTCAGAAAAATTATCAATGTCGACATTCGAAATCGCGCATTCTGCCACAGCTATTATAATCAAAATGATGTTTGTTTTCATAATAGTGCCGAGTATCATCGATATCAAACATATTTAAGCTGGGTAAAATTTCGTTGAATTCTTGGACATAGAAAAATTTTCAGAAAAATTTTCAATGTCGACATTCGAAATCGCGCTTTCTGCCACAGCTATTATAATCAAAATGATGTTTGTTTTCATAATAGTGCCGAGTATCATCGATATCAAACATATTTAAGCTGGGTAAAATTTCGTTGAATTCTTGGACATAGAAAAATTTTCAGAAAAATTTTCAGAAAAATTTTCAATGTCGACATTCGAAATCGCGCTTTCTGCCACAGCTATTATAATCAAAATGATGTTTGTTTTCATAATAGTGCCGAGTATCATCGATATCAAACATTTTTAAGCTGGGTTAAAATTCTCGTTGATCTGACGACTATAAAAATTCTCAAATATCAACATTCGAAATCGCGCTTTCTGCCACAGCTATTATAATCAAAATGATGTTTGTTTTCATAATAGTGCCGAGTATCATCGATATCAAACATTTTTAAGCTGGGTTAAAATTCTCGTTGATCTGACGACTATAAAAATTCTCAAATATTAACATTCGAAATCGCGCTTTCTGCCACAGCTATTATAATCAAAATGATGTTTGTTTTCATAATATTGCCGAGTATCATCGATATCAGACATATTTAAGCTGGGTAAAATTTCGTTGAATTCTGGGACATAGAAAAATTTTCAGAAAAATGTTCAATGTCGACATTCGAAATCGCGCTTTCTGCCACAGCTATTATAATCAAAATGATGTTTGTTTTCATAATAGTGCCGAGTATCATCGATATCAGACATATTTAAGCTGGGTAAAATTTCGTTGAATTCTGGGACATAGAAATATTTTCAGAAAAATTTTCAATGTCGACATTCGAAATCGCGCTTTCTGCCACAGCTATTATAATCAAAATGATGTTTGTTTTCATTATAGTGCCGAGTATCATCGATATCAAACATTTTTAAGCTGGGTTAAAAATCTCGTTGATCTGACGACTATAAAAATTCTCAAATATCAACATTCGAAATCGCGCTTTCTGCCACAGCTATTATAATCAAAATGATGTTTGTTTTCATAATAGTGCCGAGTATCATCGATATCAAACATTTTTAAGCTGGGTTAAAATTCTCGTTGATCTGACGACTATAAAAATTCTCAAATATCAACATTCGAAATCGCGCTTTCTGCCACAGCTATTATAATCAAAATGATGTTTGTTTTCATAATAGTGCCGAGTATCATCGATATCAGACATTTTTAAGCTGGGTAAATTTCGTTGAATTCTCGGACATATAAAAATTTTCAGAAAAATTTTCAATGTCGACATTCGAAATCGCGCTTTCTGCCACAGCTATTATAATCAAAATGATGTTAGTTTTCATAATAGTGCCGAGTATCATCGATATCAGACATATTTAAGCTGGGTAAAATTTCGTTGAATTCTTGGACATATAAAAATTTTCAGAAAAATTATCAATGTCGACATTCGAAATCGCGCATTCTGCCACAGCTATTATAATCAAAATGATGTTTGTTTTCATAATAGTGCCGAGTATCATCGATATCAAACATATTTAAGCTGGGTAAAATTTCGTTGAATTCTTGGACATAGAAAAATTTTCAGAAAAATTTTCAATGTCGACATTCGAAATCGCGCTTTCTGCCACAGCTATTATAATCAAAATGATGTTAGTTTTCATAATAGTGCCGAGTATCATCGATATCAGACATATTTAAGCTGGGTAAAATTTCGTTGAATTCTTGGACATAGAAAAATTTTCAGAAAAATTATCAATGTCGACATTCGAAATCGCGCTTTCTGCCACAGCTATTATAATCAAAATGATGTTTGTTTTCATAATAGTGCCGAGTATCATCGATATCAAACATTTTTAAGCTGGGTTAAAATTCTCGTTGATCTGACGACTATAAAAATTCTCAAATATCAACATTCGAAATCGCGCTTTCTGCCACAGCTATTATAATCAAAATGATGTTTGTTTTCATAATAGTGCCGAGTATCATCGATATCAAACATTTTTAAGCTGGGTTAAAATTCTCGTTGATCTGACGACTATAAAAATTCTCAAATATCAACATTCGAAATCGCGCTTTCTGCCACAGCTATTATAATCAAAATGATGTTTGTTTTCATTATAGTGCCGAGTATCATCGATATCAAACATTTTTAAGCTGGGTTAAAATTCTCGTTGATCTGACGACTATAAAAATTCTCAAATATCAACATTCGAAATCGCGCTTTCTGCCACAGCTATTATAATCAAAATGATGTTTGTTTTCATAATAGTGCCGAGTATCATCGATATCAAACATCTTTAAGCTGGGTAAAATTTCGTTGAATTCTTGGACATAGAAAAATTTTCAGAAAAATTTTCAATGTCGACATTCGAAATCGCGCTTTCTGCCACAGCTATTATAATCAAAATGATGTTAGTTTTCATAATAGTGCCGAGTATCATCGATATCAGACATATTTAAGCTGGGTAAAATTTCGTTGAATTCTTGAACATAGAAAAATTTTCAGAAAAATTATCAATGTCGACATTCGAAATCGCGCTTTCTGCCACAGCTATTATAATCAAAATGATGTTTGTTTTCATAATAGTGCCGAGTATCATCGATATCAAACATTTTTAAGCTGGGTTAAAATTCTCGTTGATCTGACGACTATAAAAATTCTCAAATATCAACATTCGAAATCGCGCTTTCTGCCACAGCTATTATAATCAAAATGATGTTTGTTTTCATAATAGTGCCGAGTATCATCGATATCAAACATTTTTAAGCTGGGTTAAAATTCTCGTTGATCTGACGACTATAAAAATTCTCAAATATCAACATTCGAAATTTTCGACATTCGAAAACGCGCTTTCTGCCACAGCTATAATAATCAAAATGATGTTTGTTTTCATAATAGTGCCGAGTAACATCGATATCAAACATATTTAAGCTGGGTAAAATTTCGTTGAATTCTTGGACATAGAAATATTTTCAGAAAAATTTTCGATGTCGACATTCGAAATCGCGCTTTCTGCCACAGCTATTATAATCAAAATGATGTTTGTTTTCATAATAGTGCCGAGTATCATCGATATCAAACATATTTAAGCTGGGTAAAATTTCGTTGAATTCTTGGACATAGAAATATTTTCAGAAAAATTTTCAATGTCGACATTCGAAATCGCGCTTTCTGCCACAGCTATTATAATCAAAATGATGTTTGTTTTCATTATAGTGCCGAGTATCATCGATATCAAACATTTTTAAGCTGGGTTAAAATTCTCGTTGATCTGACGACTATAAAAATTCTCAAATATCAACATTCGAAATCGCGCTTTCTGCCACAGCTATTATAATCAAAATGATGTTAGTTTTCATAATAGTGCCGAGTATCATCGATATCAGACATATTTAAGCTGGGTAAAATTTCGTTGAATTCTTGGACATAGAAATATTTTCAGAAAAATTATCAATGTCGACATTCGAAATCGCGCTTTCTGCCACAGCTATTATAATCAAAATGATGTTTGTTTTCATAATAGTGCCGATTATCATCGATATCAAACATTTTTAAGCTGGGTTAAAATTCTCGTTGATCTGACGACTATAAAAATTCTCAAATATCAACATTCGAAATCGCGCTTTCTGCCACAGCTATTATAATCAAAATGATGTTTGTTTTCATAATAGTGCCGAGTATCATCGATATCAGACATATTTAAGCTGGGTAAAATTTCGTTGAATTCTGGGACATAGAAATATTTTCAGAAAAATTTTCAATGTTGACATTCGAAATCGCGCTTTCTGCCACAGCTATTATAATCAAAATGATGTTTGTTTTCATAATAGTGCCTAGTATAATCTATATCAGACATATTTAAGCTGGGTGAAATTTCGTTGAATTCTTGGACATAGAAATATTTTCAGAAAAATTATCAATGTCGACATTCGAAATCGCGCTTTCTGCCACAGCTATTATAATCAAAATGATGTTTGTTTTCATAATAGTGCCGAGTATCATCGATATCAGACATTTTTAAGCTGGGTAAATTTCGTTGAATTCTCGGACATATAAAAATTTTCAGAAAAATTTTCAATGTCGACATTCGAAATCGCGCTTTCTGCCACAGCTATTATAATCAAAATGATGTTAGTTTTCATAATAGTGCCGAGTATCATCGATATCAGACATATTTAAGCTGGGTAAAATTTCGTTGAATTCTTGGACATATAAAAATTTTCAGAAAAATTATCAATGTCGACATTCGAAATCGCGCATTCTGCCACAGCTATTATAATCAAAATGATGTTTGTTTTCATAATAGTGCCGAGTATCATCGATATCAAACATATTTAAGCTGGGTAAAATTTCGTTGAATTCTTGGACATAGAAAAATTTTCAGAAAAATTTTCAATGTCGACATTCGAAATCGCGCTTTCTGCCACAGCTATTATAATCAAAATGATGTTAGTTTTCATAATAGTGCCGAGTATCATCGATATCAGACATATTTAAGCTGGGTAAAATTTCGTTGAATTCTTGGACATAGAAAAATTTTCAGAAAAATTATCAATGTCGACATTCGAAATCGCGCTTTCTGCCACAGCTATTATAATCAAAATGATGTTTGTTTTCATAATAGTGCCGAGTATCATCGATATCAAACATTTTTAAGCTGGGTTAAAATTCTCGTTGATCTGACGACTATAAAAATTCTCAAATATCAACATTCGAAATCGCGCTTTCTGCCACAGCTATTATAATCAAAATGATGTTTGTTTTCATAATAGTGCCGAGTATCATCGATATCAAACATTTTTAAGCTGGGTTAAAATTCTCGTTGATCTGACGACTATAAAAATTCTCAAATATCAACATTCGAAATCGCGCTTTCTGCCACAGCTATTATAATCAAAATGATGTTTGTTTTCATTATAGTGCCGAGTATCATCGATATCAAACATTTTTAAGCTGGGTTAAAATTCTCGTTGATCTGACGACTATAAAAATTCTCAAATATCAACATTCGAAATCGCGCTTTCTGCCACAGCTATTATAATCAAAATGATGTTTGTTTTCATAATAGTGCCGAGTATCATCGATATCAAACATCTTTAAGCTGGGTAAAATTTCGTTGAATTCTTGGACATAGAAAAATTTTCAGAAAAATTTTCAATGTCGACATTCGAAATCGCGCTTTCTGCCACAGCTATTATAATCAAAATGATGTTAGTTTTCATAATAGTGCCGAGTATCATCGATATCAGACATATTTAAGCTGGGTAAAATTTCGTTGAATTCTTGAACATAGAAAAATTTTCAGAAAAATTATCAATGTCGACATTCGAAATCGCGCTTTCTGCCACAGCTATTATAATCAAAATGATGTTTGTTTTCATAATAGTGCCGAGTATCATCGATATCAAACATTTTTAAGCTGGGTTAAAATTCTCGTTGATCTGACGACTATAAAAATTCTCAAATATCAACATTCGAAATCGCGCTTTCTGCCACAGCTATTATAATCAAAATGATGTTTGTTTTCATAATAGTGCCGAGTATCATCGATATCAAACATTTTTAAGCTGGGTTAAAATTCTCGTTGATCTGACGACTATAAAAATTCTCAAATATCAACATTCGAAATTTTCGACATTCGAAAACGCGCTTTCTGCCACAGCTATAATAATCAAAATGATGTTTGTTTTCATAATAGTGCCGAGTAACATCGATATCAAACATATTTAAGCTGGGTAAAATTTCGTTGAATTCTTGGACATAGAAATATTTTCAGAAAAATTTTCGATGTCGACATTCGAAATCGCGCTTTCTGCCACAGCTATTATAATCAAAATGATGTTTGTTTTCATAATAGTGCCGAGTATCATCGATATCAAACATATTTAAGCTGGGTAAAATTTCGTTGAATTCTTGGACATAGAAAAATTTTCAGAAAAATTTTCAATGTCGACATTCGAAATCGCGTTTTCTGCCACAGCTATTATAATCAAAATGATGTTTGTTTTCATTATAGTGCCGAGTATCATCGATATCAAACATTTTTAAGCTGGGTTAAAATTCTCGTTGATCTGACGACTATAAAAATTCTCAAATATCAACATTCGAAATCGCGCTTTCTGCCACAGCTATTATAATCAAAATGATGTTAGTTTTCATAATAGTGCCGAGTATCATCGATATCAGACATATTAAAGCTGGGTAAAATTTCGTTGAATTCTTGGACATAGAAAAATTTTCAGAAAAATTATCAATGTCGACATTCGAAATCACGCTTTCTGCCACAGCTATTATAATGAAAATGATGTTTGTTTTCATAATAGTGCCGAGTATCATCGATATCAGGCATTTTTAAGCTGGGTTAAAAATCTCGTTGAACTGACGACACTGAAAACTCTCAAATATCGACATTCGAAAACGCGCTTTCTGCCACAGCTATAATAATCAAAATGATGTTTGTTTTCATAATAGTGCCGAGTAACATCGATATCAAACATATTTAAGCTGGGTAAAATTTCGTTGAATTCTTGGACATAGAAATATTTTCAGAAAAATTTTCGATGTCGACATTCGAAATCGCGCTTTCTGCCACAGCTATTATAATCAAAATGATGTTTGTTTTCATAATAGTGCCGAGTATCATCGATATCAAACATATTTAAGCTGGGTAAAATTTCGTTGAATTCTTGGACATAGAAATATTTTCAGAAAAATTTTCAATGTCGACATTCGAAATCGCGCTTTCTGCCACAGCTATTATAATCAAAATGATGTTTGTTTTCATTATAGTGCCGAGTATCATCGATATCAAACATTTTTAAGCTGGGTTAAAATTCTCGTTGATCTGACGACTATAAAAATTCTCAAATATCAACATTCGAAATCGCGCTTTCTGCCACAGCTATTATAATCAAAATGATGTTAGTTTTCATAATAGTGCCGAGTATCATCGATATCAGACATATTTAAGCTGGGTAAAATTTCGTTGAATTCTTGGACATAGAAATATTTTCAGAAAAATTATCAATGTCGACATTCGAAATCGCGCTTTCTGCCACAGCTATTATAATCAAAATGATGTTTGTTTTCATAATAGTGCCGAGTATCATCGATATCAAACATTTTTAAGCTGGGTTAAAATTCTCGTTGATCTGACGACTATAAAAATTCTCAAATATCAACATTCGAAATCGCGCTTTCTGCCACAGCTATTATAATCAAAATGATGTTTGTTTTCATAATAGTGCCGAGTATCATCGATATCAGACATATTTAAGCTGGGTAAAATTTCGTTGAATTCTGGGACATAGAAATATTTTCAGAAAAATTTTCAATGTTGACATTCGAAATCGCGCTTTCTGCCACAGCTATTATAATCAAAATGATGTTTGTTTTCATAATAGTGCCTAGTATAATCTATATCAGACATATTTAAGCTGGGTGAAATTTCGTTGAATTCTTGGACATAGAAATATTTTCAGAAAAATTATCAATGTCGACATTCGAAATCGCGCTTTCTGCCACAGCTATTATAATCAAAATGATGTTTGTTTTCATAATAGTGCCGAGTATCATCGATATCAAACATTTTTAAGCTGGGTTAAAATTCTCGTTGATCTGACGACTATAAAAATTCTCAAATATCAACATTCGAAATCGCGCTTTCTGCCACAGCTATTATAATCAAAATGATGTTTGTTTTCATAATAGTGCCGAGTATCATCGATATCAGACATATTTAAGCTGGGTAAAATTTCGTTGAATTCTTGGACATAGAAAAATTTTCAGAAAAATTATCAATGTCGACATTCGAAATCGCGCTTTCTGCCACAGCTATTATAATCAAAATGATGTTTGTTTTCATAATAGTGCCGAGTATCATCGATATCAAACATTTTTAAGCTGGGTTAAAATTCTCGTTGATCTGACGACTATAAAAATTCTCAAATATCAACATTCGAAATCGCGCTTTCTGCCACAGCTATTATAATCAAAATGATGTTTGTTTTCATAATAGTGCCGAGTATCATCGATATCAAACATTTTTAAGCTGGGTTAAAAATCTCGTTGATCTGACGACTATAAAAATTCTCAAATATCAACATTCGAAATCGCGCTTTCTGCCACAGCTATTATAATCAAAATGATGTTTGTTTTCATAATAGTGCCGAGTATCATCGATATCAGACATATTTAAGCTGGGTAAAATTTCGTTGAATTCTGGGACATAGAAAAATTTTCAGAAAAATTTTCAATATCGACATTCGAAATCGCGCTTTCTGCCACAGCTACTATAATCAAAATGATGTTTGTTTTCATAATAGTGCCGAGTATCATCGATATCAAACATATTTAAGCTGGGTAAAATTTCGTTGAATTCTTGGACATAGAAAAACTTTCAGAAAAATTTTCAGAAAAATTTTCAATGTCGACATTCGAAATCGCGTTTTCTGCCACAGCTATTATAATCAAAATGATGTTTGTTTTCATTATAGTGCCGAGTATCATCGATATCAAACATTTTTAAGCTGGGTTAAAATTCTCGTTGATCTGACGACTATAAAAATTCTCAAATATCAACATTCGAAATCGCGCTTTCTGCCACAGCTATTATAATCAAAATGATGTTAGTTTTCATAATAGTGCCGAGTATCATCGATATCAGACATATTAAAGCTGGGTAAAATTTCGTTGAATTCTTGGACATAGAAAAATTTTCAGAAAAATTATCAATGTCGACATTCGAAATCACGCTTTCTGCCACAGCTATTATAATGAAAATGATGTTTGTTTTCATAATAGTGCCGAGTATCATCGATATCAGGCATTTTTAAGCTGGGTTAAAAATCTCGTTGAACTGACGACACTGAAAACTCTCAAATATCGACATTCGAAAACGCGCTTTCTGCCACAGCTATAATAATCAAAATGATGTTTGTTTTCATAATAGTGCCGAGTAACATCGATATCAAACATATTTAAGCTGGGTAAAATTTCGTTGAATTCTTGGACATAGAAATATTTTCAGAAAAATTTTCGATGTCGACATTCGAAATCGCGCTTTCTGCCACAGCTATTATAATCAAAATGATGTTTGTTTTCATAATAGTGCCGAGTATCATCGATATCAAACATATTTAAGCTGGGTAAAATTTCGTTGAATTCTTGGACATAGAAATATTTTCAGAAAAATTTTCAATGTCGACATTCGAAATCGCGCTTTCTGCCACAGCTATTATAATCAAAATGATGTTTGTTTTCATTATAGTGCCGAGTATCATCGATATCAAACATTTTTAAGCTGGGTTAAAATTCTCGTTGATCTGACGACTATAAAAATTCTCAAATATCAACATTCGAAATCGCGCTTTCTGCCACAGCTATTATAATCAAAATGATGTTAGTTTTCATAATAGTGCCGAGTATCATCGATATCAGACATATTTAAGCTGGGTAAAATTTCGTTGAATTCTTGGACATAGAAATATTTTCAGAAAAATTATCAATGTCGACATTCGAAATCGCGCTTTCTGCCACAGCTATTATAATCAAAATGATGTTTGTTTTCATAATAGTGCCGAGTATCATCGATATCAAACATTTTTAAGCTGGGTTAAAATTCTCGTTGATCTGACGACTATAAAAATTCTCAAATATCAACATTCGAAATCGCGCTTTCTGCCACAGCTATTATAATCAAAATGATGTTTGTTTTCATAATAGTGCCGAGTATCATCGATATCAGACATATTTAAGCTGGGTAAAATTTCGTTGAATTCTGGGACATAGAAATATTTTCAGAAAAATTTTCAATGTTGACATTCGAAATCGCGCTTTCTGCCACAGCTATTATAATCAAAATGATGTTTGTTTTCATAATAGTGCCTAGTATAATCTATATCAGACATATTTAAGCTGGGTGAAATTTCGTTGAATTCTTGGACATAGAAATATTTTCAGAAAAATTATCAATGTCGACATTCGAAATCGCGCTTTCTGCCACAGCTATTATAATCAAAATGATGTTTGTTTTCATAATAGTGCCGAGTATCATCGATATCAAACATTTTTAAGCTGGGTTAAAATTCTCGTTGATCTGACGACTATAAAAATTCTCAAATATCAACATTCGAAATCGCGCTTTCTGCCACAGCTATTATAATCAAAATGATGTTTGTTTTCATAATAGTGCCGAGTATCATCGATATCAGACATATTTAAGCTGGGTAAAATTTCGTTGAATTCTTGGACATAGAAAAATTTTCAGAAAAATTATCAATGTCGACATTCGAAATCGCGCTTTCTGCCACAGCTATTATAATCAAAATGATGTTTGTTTTCATAATAGTGCCGAGTATCATCGATATCAAACATTTTTAAGCTGGGTTAAAATTCTCGTTGATCTGACGACTATAAAAATTCTCAAATATCAACATTCGAAATCGCGCTTTCTGCCACAGCTATTATAATCAAAATGATGTTTGTTTTCATAATAGTGCCGAGTATCATCGATATCAAACATTTTTAAGCTGGGTTAAAAATCTCGTTGATCTGACGACTATAAAAATTCTCAAATATCAACATTCGAAATCGCGCTTTCTGCCACAGCTATTATAATCAAAATGATGTTTGTTTTCATAATAGTGCCGAGTATCATCGATATCAGACATATTTAAGCTGGGTAAAATTTCGTTGAATTCTGGGACATAGAAAAATTTTCAGAAAAATTTTCAATATCGACATTCGAAATCGCGCTTTCTGCCACAGCTACTATAATCAAAATGATGTTTGTTTTCATAATAGTGCCGAGTATCATCGATATCAAACATATTTAAGCTGGGTAAAATTTCGTTGAATTCTTGGACATAGAAAAACTTTCAGAAAAATTTTTAGAAAAATTTTCAATGTCGACATTCGAAATCGCGCTTTCTGCCACAGCTATTATAATCAAAATGATGTTTGTTTTCATAATAGTGCCGAGTATCATCGATATCAAACATTTTTAAGCTGGGTTAAAATTCTCGTTGATCTGACGACTATAAAAATTCTCAAATATCAACATTCGAAATCGCGCTTTCTGCCACAGCTATTATAATCAAAATGATGTTTGTTTTCATAATATTGCCGAGTATCATCGATATCAGACATATTTAAGCTGGGTAAAATTTCGTTGAATTCTGGGACATAGAAAAATTTTCAGAAAAATGTTCAATGTCGACATTCGAAATCGCGCTTTCTGCCACAGCTATTATAATCAAAATGATGTTTGTTTTCATAATAGTGCCGAGTATCATCGATATCAGACATATTTAAGCTGGGTAAAATTTCGTTGAATTCTGGGACATAGAAATATTTTCAGAAAAATTTTCAATGTCGACATTCGAAATCGCGCTTTCTGCCACAGCTATTATAATCAAAATGATGTTTGTTTTCATTATAGTGCCGAGTATCATCGATATCAAACATTTTTAAGCTGGGTTAAAAATCTCGTTGATCTGACGACTATAAAAATTCTCAAATATCAACATTCGAAATCGCGCTTTCTGCCACAGCTATTATAATCAAAATGATGTTTGTTTTCATAATAGTGCCGAGTATCATCGATATCAAACATTTTTAAGCTGGGTTAAAATTCTCGTTGATCTGACGACTATAAAAATTCTCAAATATCAACATTCGAAATCGCGCTTTCTGCCACAGCTATTATAATCAAAATGATGTTTGTTTTCATAATAGTGCCGAGTATCATCGATATCAAACATTTTTAAGCTGGGTTAAAATTCTCGTTGATCTGACGACTATAAAAATTCTCAAATATCAACATTCGAAATCGCGCTTTCTGCCACAGCTATTATAATCAAAATGATGTTTGTTTTCATAATAGTGCCGAGTATCATCGATATCAGACATTTTTAAGCTGGGTAAATTTCGTTGAATTCTCGGACATATAAAAATTTTCAGAAAAATTTTCAATGTCGACATTCGAAATCGCGCTTTCTGCCACAGCTATTATAATCAAAATGATGTTAGTTTTCATAATAGTGCCGAGTATCATCGATATCAGACATATTTAAGCTGGGTAAAATTTCGTTGAATTCTTGGACATATAAAAATTTTCAGAAAAATTATCAATGTCGACATTCGAAATCGCGCATTCTGCCACAGCTATTATAATCAAAATGATGTTTGTTTTCATAATAGTGCCGAGTATCATCGATATCAAACATATTTAAGCTGGGTAAAATTTCGTTGAATTCTTGGACATAGAAAAATTTTCAGAAAAATTTTCAATGTCGACATTCGAAATCGCGCTTTCTGCCACAGCTATTATAATCAAAATGACGTTAGTTTTCATAATAGTGCCGAGTATCATCGATATCAGACATATTTAAGCTGGGTAAAATTTCGTTGAATTCTTGGACATAGAAAAATTTTCAGAAAAATTATCAATGTCGACATTCGAAATCGCGCTTTCTGCCACAGCTATTATAATCAAAATGATGTTTGTTTTCATAATAGTGCCGAGTATCATCGATATCAAACATTTTTAAGCTGGGTTAAAATTCTCGTTGATCTGACGACTATAAAAATTCTCAAATATCAACATTCGAAATCGCGCTTTCTGCCACAGCTATTATAATCAAAATGATGTTTGTTTTCATAATAGTGCCGAGTATCATCGATATCAAACATTTTTAAGCTGGGTTAAAATTCTCGTTGATCTGACGACTATAAAAATTCTCAAATATCAACATTCGAAATCGCGCTTTCTGCCACAGCTATTATAATCAAAATGATGTTTGTTTTCATTATAGTGCCGAGTATCATCGATATCAAACATTTTTAAGCTGGGTTAAAATTCTCGTTGATCTGACGACTATAAAAATTCTCAAATATCAACATTCGAAATCGCGCTTTCTGCCACAGCTATTATAATCAAAATGATGTTTGTTTTCATAATAGTGCCGAGTATCATCGATATCAAACATTTTTAAGCTGGGTTAAAATTCTCGTTGATCTGACGACTATAAAAATTCTCAAATATCAACATTCGAAATTTTCGACATTCGAAAACGCGCTTTCTGCCACAGCTATAATAATCAAAATGATGTTTGTTTTCATAATAGTGCCGAGTAACATCGATATCAAACATATTTAAGCTGGGTAAAATTTCGTTGAATTCTTGGACATAGAAATATTTTCAGAAAAATTTTCAATGTCGACATTCGAAATCGCGCTTTCTGCCACAGCTATTATAATCAAAATGATGTTAGTTTTCATAATAGTGCCAAGTATCATCGATATCAGACATATTTAAGCTGGGTAAAATTTCGTTGAATTCTTGGACATAGAAAAATTTTCAGAAAAATTATCAATGTCGACATTCGAAATCGCGCTTTCTGCCACAGCTATTATAATCAAAATGATGTTTGTTTTCATAATAGTGCCGAGTATCATCGATATCAAACATTTTTAAGCTGGGTTAAAATTCTCGTTGATCTGACGACTATAAAAATTCTCAAATATCAACATTCGAAATCGCGCTTTCTGCCACAGCTATTATAATCAAAATGATGTTTGTTTTCATAATAGTGCCGAGTATCATCGATATCAAACATTTTTAAGCTGGGTTAAAATTCTCGTTGATCTGACGACTATAAAAATTCTCAAATATCAACATTCGAAATTTTCGACATTCGAAAACGCGCTTTCTGCCACAGCTATAATAATCAAAATGATGTTTGTTTTCATAATAGTGCCGAGTAACATCGATATCAAACATATTTAAGCTGGGTAAAATTTCGTTGAATTCTTGGACATAGAAATATTTTCAGAAAAATTTTCGATGTCGACATTAGAAATCGCGCTTTCTGCCACAGCTATTATAATCAAAATGATGTTTGTTTTCATAATAGTGCCGAGTATCATCGATATCAGGCATTTTTAAGCTGGGTTAAAAATCTCGTTGAACTGACGACACTGAAAACTCTCAAATATCGACATTCGAAAACGCGCTTAAATTAAATCATCGATATCAGACATTTTTAAGCTGGGTAAATTTCGTTGAATTCTCGGACATATAAAAATTTTCAGAAAAATTTTCAATGTCGACATTCGAAATCGCGCTTTCTGCCACAGCTATTATAATCAAAATGATGTTAGTTTTCATAATAGTGCCGAGTATCATCGATATCAGACATATTTAAGCTGGGTAAAATTTCGTTGAATTCTTGGACATATAAAAATTTTCAGAAAAATTATCAATGTCGACATTCGAAATCGCGCTTTCTGCCACAGCTATTATAATCAAAATGATGTTTGTTTTCATAATAGTGCCGAGTATCATCGATATCAAACATATTTAAGCTGGGTAAAATTTCGTTGAATTCTTGGACATAGAAAAATTTTCAGAAAAATTTTCAATGTCGACATTCGAAATCGCGCTTTCTGCCACAGCTATTATAATCAAAATGATGTTAGTTTTCATAATAGTGCCGAGTATCATCGATATCAGACATATTTAAGCTGGGTAAAATTTCGTTGAATTCTTGGACATAGAAAAATTTTCAGAAAAATTATCAATGTCGACATTCGAAATCGCGCTTTCTGCCACAGCTATTATAATCAAAATGATGTTTGTTTTCATAATAGTGCCGAGTATCATCGATATCAAACATTTTTAAGCTGGGTTAAAATTCTCGTTGATCTGACCACTATAAAAATTCTCAAATATCAACATTCGAAATCGCGCTTTCTGCCACAGCTATTATAATCAAAATGATGTTTGTTTTCATAATAGTGCCGAGTATCATCGATATCAAACATTTTTAAGCTGGGTTAAAATTCTCGTTGATCTGACGACTATAAAAATTCTCAAATATCAACATTCGAAATCGCGCTTTCTGCCACAGCTATTATAATCAAAATGATGTTTGTTTTCATAATAGTGCCGAGTATCATCGATATCAAACATATTTAAGCTTTGTAAAATTTCGTTGAATTCTTGGACATAGAAAAATTTTCAGAAAAATTTTCAATGTCGACATTCGAAATCGCGCTTTCTGCCACAGCTATTATAATCAAAATGATGTTAGTTTTCATAATAGTGCCGAGTATCATCGATATCAGACATATTTAAGCTGGGTAAAATTTCGTTGAATTCTTGGACATAGAAAAATTTTCAGAAAAATTATCAATGTCGACATTCGAAATCGCGCTTTCTGCCACAGCTATAATAATCAAAATGATGTTTGTTTTCATAATAGTGCCGAGTATCATCGATATCAGGCATTTTTAAGCTGGGTTAAAAATCTCGTTGAACTGACGACACTGAAAACTCTCAAATATCGACATTCGAAAACGCGCTTTCTGCCACAGCTATTATAATCAAAATGATGTTAGTTTTCTTAATAGTGCCGAGTATCATCGATATCAGACATATTTAAGCTGGGTAAAATTTCGTTGAATTCTTGGACATAGAAAAATTTTCAGAAAAATTATCAATGTCGACATTCGAAATCGCGCTTTCTGCCACAGCTATAATAATCAAAATGATGTTTGTTTTCATAATAGTGCCGAGTATCATCGATATCAAACATATTTAAGCTGGGTAAAATTTCGTTGAATTCTTGGACATAGAAAAATTTTCAGAAAAATTTTCAATGTCGACATTCGAAATCGCGCTTTCTGCCACAGCTATTATAATCAAAATGATGTTTGTTTTCATTATAGTGCCGAGTATCATCGATATCAAACATTTTTAAGCTGGGTTAAAATTCTCGTTGATCTGACGACTATAAAAATTCTCAAATATCAACATTCGAAATCGCGCTTTCTGCCACAGCTATTATAATCAAAATGATGTTTGTTTTCATAATAGTGCCGAGTATCATCGATATCAAACATATTTAAGCTGGGTAAAATTTCGTTGAATTCTTGGACATAGAAAAATTTTCAGAAAAATTTTCAATGTCGACATTCGAAAACGCGCTTTCTGCCACAGCTATAATAATTAAAATGATGTTTGTTTTCATAATAGTGCCGAGTATCATCGATATCAGACATATTTAAGCTGGATAAAATTTCGTTGAATTCTGGGACATAGAAAAATTTTCAGAAAAATTTTCAATATCGACATTCGAAATCGCGCTTTCTGCCACAGCTATTATAATCAAAATGATGTTTGTTTTCATAATAGTGCCGAGTATCATCGATATCAAACATTTTTAAGCTGGGTTAATATTCTCGTTGATCTGACGACTATAAAAATTCTCAAATATCAACATTCGAAATCGCGCTTTCTGCCACAGCTATTATAATCAAAATGATGTTTGTTTTCATAATAGTGCCGAGTATCATCGATATCAAACATTTTTAAGCTGGGTTAAAATTCTCGTTGATCTGACGACTATAAAAATTCTCAAATATCAACATTCGAAATCGCGCTTTCTGCCACAGCTATTATAATCAAAATGATGTTTGTTTTCATAATAGTGCCGAGTATCATCGATATCAGACATTTTTAAGCTGGGTAAATTTCGTTGAATTCTCGGACATATAAAAATTTTCAGAAAAATTTTCAATGTCGACATTCGAAATCGCGCTTTCTGCCACAGCTATTATAATCAAAATGATGTTAGTTTTCATAATAGTGCCGAGTATCATCGATATCAGACATATTTAAGCTGGGTAAAATTTCGTTGAATTCTTGGACATAGAAAAATTTTCAGAAAAATTATCAATGTCGAATTCGAAATCGCGCTTTCTGCCACAGCTATTATAATCAAAATGATGTTTGTTTTCATAATAGTGCCGAGTATCATCGATATCAAACATTTTTAAGCTGGGTTAAAATTCTCGTTGATCTGACGACTATAAAAATTCTCAAATATCAACATTCTAAATCGCGCTTTCTGCCACAGCTATTATAATCAAAATGATGTTTGTTTTCATAATAGTGCCGAGTATCATCGATATCAAACATTTTTAAGCTGGGTTAAAATTCTCGTTGATCTGACGACTATAAAAATTCTCAAATATCAACATTCGAAATCGCGCTTTCTGCCACAGCTATTATAATCAAAATGATGTTTGTTTTCATTATAGTGCCGAGTATCATCGATATCAAACATTTTTAAGCTGGGTTAAAATTCTCGTTGATCTGACGACTATAAAAATTCTCAAATATCAACATTCGAAATCACGCTTTCTGCCACAGCTATTATAATCAAAATGATGTTTGTTTTCATAATAGTGCCGAGTATCATCGATATCAAACATCTTTAAGCTGGGTAAAATTTCGTTGAATTCTTGGACATAGAAAAATTTTCAGAAAAATTTTCAATGTCGACATTCGAAATCGCGCTTTCTGCCACAGCTATTATAATCAAAATGATGTTAGTTTTCATAATAGTGCCGAGTATCATCGATATCAGACATATTTAAGCTGGGTAAAATTTCGTTGAATTCTTGGACATAGAAAAATTTTCAGAAAAATTATCAATGTCGACATTCGAAATCGCGCTTTCTGCCACAGCTATTATAATCAAAATGATGTTTGTTTTCATAATAGTGCCGAGTATCATCGATATCAAACATTTTTAAGCTGGGTTAAAATTCTCGTTGATCTGACGACTATAAAAATTCTCAAATATCAACATTCGAAATCGCGCTTTCTGCCACAGCTATTATAATCAAAATGATGTTTGTTTTCATTATAGTGCCGAGTATCATCGATATCAAACATTTTTAAGCTGGGTTAAAATTCTCGTTGATCTGACGACTATAAAAATTCTCAAATATCAACATTCGAAATCGCGCTTTCTGCCACAGCTATTATAATCAAAATGATGTTTGTTTTCATTATAGTGCCGAGTATCATCGATATCAAACATTTTTAAGCTGGATTAAAAATCTCGTTGATCTGACGGCTCTAAAAATTCTCAAATATCAACATTCGAAATCGCGCTTTCTGCCACAGCTATTATAATCAAAATGATGTTTGTTTTCATAATAGTGCCGAGTATCATCGATATCAGACATTTTTAAGCTGGGTTAAAAATCTCGTTGAACAGACGACTCTGAAAATTCTCAAATATCAACATTCGAAATCGCGCTTTCTGCCACATCTATTATAATCAAAATGATGTTTGTTTTCATAATAGTGCCGAGTATCATCGATATCAGACATATTTAAGCTGGGTAAAATTTCGTTGAATTCTGGGACATAGAAAAATTTTCAGAAAAATTATCAATGTCGACATTCGAAATCGCGCTTTCTGCCACAGCTATTATAATCAAAATGATGTTTGTTTTCATAATAGTGCCGAGTATCATCGATATCAAACATTTTTAAGCTGGGTTAAAATTCTCGTTGATCTGACGACTATAAAAATTCTCAAATATTAACATTCGAAATCGCGCTTTCTGCCACAGCTATTATAATCAAAATGATGTTTGTTTTCATAATAGTGCCGAGTATCATCGATATCAGACATAAATATGTCTGATATCGATGATACTCTGCACTATTATGAAAACAAACATCATTTTGATTATAATAGCTGTGGCAGAAAGCTTAAATAAGCTGGGTAAAATTTCGTTGAATTCTGGGACATAGAAAAATTTTCAGAAAAATTATCAATGTCGACATTCGAAATCGCGCTTTCTGCCACAGCTATTATAATCAAAATGATGTTTGTTTTCATAATAGTGCCGAGTATCATCGATATCAAACATTTTTAAGCTGGGTTAAAATTCTCGTTGATCTGACGACTATAAAAATTCTCAAATATTAACATTCGAAATCGCGCTTTCTGCCACAGCTATTATAATCAAAATGATGTTTGTTTTCATAATAGTGCCGAGTATCATCGATATCAGACATATTTAAGCTGGGTAAAATTTCGTTGAATTCTGGGACATAGAAAAATTTTCAGAAAAATGTTCAATGTCGACATTCGAAATCGCGCTTTCTGCCACAGCTATTATAATCAAAATGATGTTTGTTTTCATAATAGTGCCGAGTATCATCGATATCAAACATATTTAAGCTGGGTAAAATTTCGTTGAATTCTTGGACATAGAAAAATTTTCAGAAAAATTTTCAATGTCGACATTCGAAATCGCGCTTTCTGCCACAGCTATTATAATCAAAATGATGTTAGTTTTCATAATAGTGCCGAGTATCATCGATATCAGACATTTTTAAGCTGGGTAAATTTCGTTGAATTCTCGGACATATAAAAATTTTCAGAAAAATTTTCAATGTCGACATTCGAAATCGCGCTTTCTGCCACAGCTATTATAATCAAAATGATGTTAGTTTTCATAATAGTGCCGAGTATCATCGATATCAGACATATTTAAGCTGGGTAAAATTTCGTTGAATTCTTGGACATATAAAAATTTTCAGAAAAATTATCAATGTCGACATTCGAAATCGCGCTTTCTGCCACAGCTATTATAATCAAAATGATGTTTGTTTTCATAATAGTGCCGAGTATCATCGATATCAAACATATTTAAGCTGGGTAAAATTTCGTTGAATTCTTGGACATAGAAAAATTTTCAGAAAAATTTTCAATGTCGACATTCGAAATCGCGCTTTCTGCCACAGCTATTATAATCAAAATGATGTTAGTTTTCATAATAGTGCCGAGTATCATCGATATCAGACATATTTAAGCTGGGTAAAATTTCGTTGAATTCTTGGACATAGAAAAATTTTCAGAAAAATTATCAATGTCGACATTCGAAATCGCGCTTTCTGCCACAGCTATTATAATCAAAATGATGTTTGTTTTCATAATAGTGCCGAGTATCATCGATATCAAACATTTTTAAGCTGGGTTAAAATTCTCGTTGATCTGACGACTATAAAAATTCTCAAATATCAACATTCGAAATCGCGCTTTCTGCCACAGCTATTATAATCAAAATGATGTTTGTTTTCATAATAGTGCCGAGTATCATCGATATCAAACATTTTTAAGCTGGGTTAAAATTCTCGTTGATCTGACGACTATAAAAATTCTCAAATATCAACATTCGAAATCGCGCTTTCTGCCACAGCTATTATAATCAAAATGATGTTTGTTTTCATTATAGTGCCGAGTATCATCGATATCAAACATTTTTAAGCTGGGTTAAAATTCTCGTTGATCTGACGACTATAAAAATTCTCAAATATCAACATTCGAAATCGCGCTTTCTGCCACAGCTATTATAATCAAAATGATGTTTGTTTTCATAATAGTGCCGAGTATCATCGATATCAAACATCTTTAAGCTGGGTAAAATTTCGTTGAATTCTTGGACATAGAAAAATTTTCAGAAAAATTTTCAATGTCGACATTCGAAATCGCGCTTTCTGCCACAGCTATTATAATCAAAATGATGTTAGTTTTCATAATAGTGCCGAGTATCATCGATATCAGACATATTTAAGCTGGGTAAAATTTCGTTGAATTCTTGGACATAGAAAAATTTTCAGAAAAATTATCAATGTCGACATTCGAAATCGCGCTTTCTGCCACAGCTATTATAATCAAAATGATGTTTGTTTTCATAATAGTGCCGAGTATCATCGATATCAAACATTTTTAAGCTGGGTTAAAATTCTCGTTGATCTGACGACTATAAAAATTCTCAAATATCAACATTCGAAATCGCGCTTTCTGCCACAGCTATTATAATCAAAATGATGTTTGTTTTCATAATAGTGCCGAGTATCATCGATATCAAACATTTTTAAGCTGGGTTAAAATTCTCGTTGATCTGACGACTATAAAAATTCTCAAATATCAACATTCGAAATCGCGCTTTCTGCCACAGCTATTATAATCAAAATGATGTTTGTTTTCATAATAGTGCCGAGTATCATCGATATCAAACATTTTTAAGCTGGGTTAAAATTCTCGTTGATCTGACGACTATAAAAATTCTCAAATATCAACATTCGAAATCGCGCTTTCTGCCACAGCTATTATAATCAAAATGATGTTTGTTTTCATAATAGTGCCGAGTATCATCGATATCAAACATTTTTAAGCTGGGTTAAAATTCTCGTTGATCTGACGACTATAAAAATTCTCAAATATCAACATTCGAAATCGCGCTTTCTGCCACAGCTATTATAATCAAAATGATGTTTGTTTTCATTATAGTGCCGAGTATCATCGATATCAAACATTTTTAAGCTGGGTTAAAATTCTCGTTGATCTGACGACTATAAAAATTCTCAAATATCAACATTCGAAATCGCGCTTTCTGCCACAGCTATTATAATCAAAATGATGTTTGTTTTCATAATAGTGCCGAGTATCATCGATATCAAACATCTTTAAGCTGGGTAAAATTTCGTTGAATTCTTGGACATAGAAAAATTTTCAGAAAAATTTTCAATGTCGACATTCGAAATCGCGCTTTCTGCCACAGCTATTATAATCAAAATGATGTTAGTTTTCATAATAGTGCCGAGTATCATCGATATCAGACATATTTAAGCTGGGTAAAATTTCGTTGAATTCTTGGACATAGAAAAATTTTCAGAAAAATTATCAATGTCGACATTCGAAATCGCGCTTTCTGCCACAGCTATTATAATCAAAATGATGTTTGTTTTCATAATAGTGCCGAGTATCATCGATATCAAACATTTTTAAGCTGGGTTAAAATTCTCGTTGATCTGACGACTATAAAAATTCTCAAATATCAACATTCGAAATCGCGCTTTCTGCCACAGCTATTATAATCAAAATGATGTTTGTTTTCATAATAGTGCCGAGTATCATCGATATCAAACATTTTTAAGCTGGGTTAAAATTCTCGTTGATCTGACGACTATAAAAATTCTCAAATATCAACATTCGAAATCGCGCTTTCTGCCACAGCTATTATAATCAAAATGATGTTTGTTTTCATTATAGTGCCGAGTATCATCGATATCAAACATTTTTAAGCTGGATTAAAAATCTCGTTGATCTGACGGCTCTAAAAATTCTCAAATATCAACATTCGAAATCGCGCTTTCTGCCACAGCTATTATAATCAAAATGATGTTTGTTTTCATAATAGTGCCGAGTATCATCGATATCAAACATATTTAAGCTGGGTAAAATTTCGTTGAATTCTTGGACATAGAAAAATTTTCAGAAAAATTTTCAATGTCGACATTCGAAATCGCGCTTTCTGCCACAGTTATTATAATCAAAATGATGTTAGTTTTCATAATAGTGCCGAGTATCATCGATATCAGACATATTTAAGCTGGGTAAAGTTTCGTTGAATTCTTGGACATAGAAAAATTTTCAGAAAAATTATCAATGTCGACATTCGAAATCGCGCTTTCTGTCACAGCTATTATAATCAAAATGATGTTTGTTTTCATTATAGTGCCGAGTATCATCGATATCAAACATTTTTAAGCTGGATTAAAAATCTCGTTGATCTGACGGCTCTAAAAATTCTCAAATATCAACATTCGAAATCGCGCTTTCTGCCACAGCTATTATAATCAAAATGATGTTTGTTTTCATAATAGTGCCGAGTATCATCGATATCAGACATTTTTAAGCTGGGTTAAAAATCTCGTTGAACAGACGACTCTGAAAATTCTCAAATATCAACATTCGAAATCGCGCTTTCTGCCACATCTATTATAATCAAAATGATGTTTGTTTTCATAATAGTGCCGAGTATCATCGATATCAGATATATTTAAGCTGGGTAAAATTTCGTTGAATTCTGGGACATAGAAAAATTTTCAGAAAAATTATCAATGTCGACATTCGAAATCGCGCTTTCTGCCACAGCTATTATAATCAAAATGATGTTTGTTTTCATAATAGTGCCGAGTATCATCGATATCAAACATTTTTAAGCTGGGTTAAAATTCTCGTTGATCTGACGACTATAAAAATTCTCAAATATTAACATTCGAAATCGCGCTTTCTGCCACAGCTATTATAATCAAAATGATGTTTGTTTTCATAATAGTGCCGAGTATCATCGATATCAGACATATTTAAGCTGGGTAAAATTTCGTTGAATTCTGGGACATAGAAAAATTTTCAGAAAAATGTTCAATGTCGACATTCGAAATCGCGCTTTCTGCCACAGCTATTATAATCAAAATGATGTTTGTTTTCATAATAGTGCCGAGTATCATCGATATCAGACATATTTAAGCTGGGTAAAATTTCGTTGAATTCTGGGACATAGAAATATTTTCAGAAAAATTTTCAATGTCGACATTCGAAATCGCGCTTTCTGCCACAGCTATTATAATCAAAATGATGTTTGTTTTCATTATAGTGCCGAGTATCATCGATATCAAACATTTTTAAGCTGGGTTAAAAATCTCGTTGATCTGACGACTATAAAAATTCTCAAATATCAACATTCGAAATCGCGCTTTCTGCCACAGCTATTATAATCAAAATGATGTTTGTTTTCATAATAGTGCCGAGTATCATCGATATCAGACATATTTAAGCTGGGTAAAATTTCGTTGAATTCTTGGACATAGAAAAATTTTCAGAAAAATTATCAATGTCGACATTCGAAATCGCGCTTTCTGCCACAGCTATTATAATCAAAATGATGTTTGTTTTCATAATAGTGCCCAGTATCATTGATATCAGACATTTTTAAGCTGGGTAAATTTCGTTGAATTCTCGGACATATAAAAATTTTCAGAAAAATTTTCAATGTCGACATTCGAAATCGCGCTTTCTGCCACAGCTATTATAATCAAAATGATGTTAGTTTTCATAATAGTGCAGAGTATCATCGATATCAGACATATTTAAGCTGGGTAAAATTTCGTTGAATTCTTGGACATATAAAAATTTTCAGAAAAATTATCAATGTCGACATTCGAAATCGCGCTTTCTGCCACAGCTATTATAATCAAAATGATGTTAGTTTTCATAATAGTGCCGAGTATCATCGATATCAGACATATTTAAGCTGGGTAAAATTTCGTTGAATTCTTGGACATAGAAAAATTTTCAGAAAAATTATCAATGTCGACATTCGAAATCGCGCTTTCTGCCACAGCTATTATAATCAAAATGATGTTTGTTTTCATAATAGTGCCGAGTATCATCGATATCAAACATTTTTAAGCTGGGTTAAAATTCTCGTTGATCTGACGACTATAAAAATTCTCAAATATCAACATTCGAAATCGCGCTTTCTGCCACAGCTATTATAATCAAAATGATGTTTGTTTTCATTATAGTGCCGAGTATCATCGATATCAAACATTTTTAAGCTGGGTTAAAATTCTCGTTGATCTGACGACTATAAAAATTCTCAAATATCAACATTCGAAATCGCGCTTTCTGCCACAGCTATTATAATCAAAATGATGTTTGTTTTCATAATAGTGCCGAGTATCATCGATATCAAACATATTTAAGCTTTGTAAAATTTCGTTGAATTCTTGGACATAGAAAAATTTTCAGAAAAATTTTCAATGTCAACATTCGAAATCGCGCTTTCTGCCACAGCTATTATAATCAAAATGATGTTAGTTTTCATAATAGTGCCGAGTATCATCGATATCAGACATATTTAAGCTGGGTAAAATTTCGTTGAATTCTTGGACATAGAAAAATTTTCAGAAAAATTATCAATGTCGACATTCGAAATCGCGCTTTCTGCCACAGCTATAATAATCAAAATGATGTTTGTTTTCATAATAGTGCCGAGTATCATCGATATCAGGCATTTTTAAGCTGGGTTAAAAATCTCGTTGAACTGACGACACTGAAAACTCTCAAATATCGACATTCGAAAACGCGCTTTATGCCACAGCTATTATAATCAAAATGATGTTAGTTTTCATAATAGTGCCGAGTATCATCGATATCAGACATATTTAAGCTGGGTAAAATTTCGTTGAATTCTTGGACATAGAAAAATTTTCAGAAAAATTTTCAATGTCGACATTCGAAATCGCGCTTTCTGCCACAGCTATTATAATCAAAATGATGTTAGTTTTCATAATAGTGCCGAGTATCATCGATATCAGACATATTTAAGCTGGGTAAAATTTCGTTGAATTCTTGGACATAGAAAAATTTTCAGAAAAATTATCAATGTCGACATTCGAAATCGCGCTTTCTGCCACAGCTATTATAATCAAAATGATGTTTGTTTTCATAATAGTGCCGAGTATCATCGATATCAAACATCTTTAAGCTGGGTAAAATTTCGTTGAATTCTTGGACATAGAAAAATTTTCAGAAAAATTTTCAATGTCGACATTCGAAATCGCGCTTTCTGCCACAGCTATTATAATCAAAATGATGTTAGTTTTCATAATAGTGCCGAGTATCATCGATATCAGACATATTTAAGCTGGGTAAAATTTCGTTGAATTCTTGGACATAGAAAAATTTTCAGAAAAATTATCAATGTCGACATTCGAAATCGCGCTTTCTGCCACAGCTATTATAATCAAAATGATGTTTGTTTTCATAATAGTGCCGAGTATCATCGATATCAAACATTTTTAAGCTGGGTTAAAATTCTCGTTGATCTGACGACTATAAAAATTCTCAAATATCAACATTCGAAATCGCGCTTTCTGCCACAGCTATTATAATCAAAATGATGTTTGTTTTCATAATAGTGCCGAGTATCATCGATATCAAACATTTTTAAGCTGGGTTAAAATTCTCGTTGATCTGACGACTATAAAAATTCTCAAATATCAACATTCGAAATCGCGCTTTCTGCCACAGCTATTATAATCAAAATGATGTTTGTTTTCATAATAGTGCCGAGTATCATCGATATCAGACATATTTAAGCTGGGTAAAATTTCGTTGAATTCTGGGACATAGAAAAATTTTCAGAAAAATGTTCAATGTCGACATTCGAAATCGCGCTTTCTGCCACAGCTATTATAATCAAAATGATGTTTGTTTTCATAATAGTGCCGAGTATCATCGATATCAGACATATTTAAGCTGGGTAAAATTTCGTTGAATTCTGGGACATAGAAATATTTTCAGAAAAATTTTCAATGTCGACATTCGAAATCGCGCTTTCTGCCACAGCTATTATAATCAAAATGATGTTTGTTTTCATTATAGTGCCGAGTATCATCGATATCAAACATTTTTAAGCTGGGTTAAAAATCTCGTTGATCTGACGACTATAAAAATTCTCAAATATCAACATTCGAAATCGCGCTTTCTGCCACAGCTATTATAATCAAAATGATGTTTGTTTTCATAATAGTGCCGAGTATCATCGATATCAGACATATTTAAGCTGGGTAAAATTTCGTTGAATTCTTGGACATAGAAAAATTTTCAGAAAAATTATCAATGTCGACATTCGAAATCGCGCTTTCTGCCACAGCTATTATAATCAAAATGATGTTTGTTTTCATAATAGTGCCCAGTATCATTGATATCAGACATTTTTAAGCTGGGTAAATTTCGTTGAATTCTCGGACATATAAAAATTTTCAGAAAAATTTTCAATGTCGACATTCGAAATCGCGCTTTCTGCCACAGCTATTATAATCAAAATGATGTTAGTTTTCATAATAGTGCAGAGTATCATCGATATCAGACATATTTAAGCTGGGTAAAATTTCGTTGAATTCTTGGACATATAAAAATTTTCAGAAAAATTATCAATGTCGACATTCGAAATCGCGCTTTCTGCCACAGCTATTATAATCAAAATGATGTTAGTTTTCATAATAGTGCCGAGTATCATCGATATCAGACATATTTAAGCTGGGTAAAATTTCGTTGAATTCTTGGACATAGAAAAATTTTCAGAAAAATTATCAATGTCGACATTCGAAATCGCGCTTTCTGCCACAGCTATTATAATCAAAATGATGTTTGTTTTCATTATAGTGCCGAGTATCATCGATATCAAACATTTTTAAGCTGGGTTAAAATTCTCGTTGATCTGACGACTATAAAAATTCTCAAATATCAACATTCGAAATCGCGCTTTCTGCCACAGCTATTATAATCAAAATGATGTTTGTTTTCATAATAGTGCCGAGTATCATCGATATCAAACATATTTAAGCTTTGTAAAATTTCGTTGAATTCTTGGACATAGAAAAATTTTCAGAAAAATTTTCAATGTCAACATTCGAAATCGCGCTTTCTGCCACAGCTATTATAATCAAAATGATGTTAGTTTTCATAATAGTGCCGAGTATCATCGATATCAGACATATTTAAGCTGGGTAAAATTTCGTTGAATTCTTGGACATAGAAAAATTTTCAGAAAAATTATCAATGTCGACATTCGAAATCGCGCTTTCTGCCACAGCTATAATAATCAAAATGATGTTTGTTTTCATAATAGTGCCGAGTATCATCGATATCAGGCATTTTTAAGCTGGGTTAAAAATCTCGTTGAACTGACGACACTGAAAACTCTCAAATATCGACATTCGAAAACGCGCTTTATGCCACAGCTATTATAATCAAAATGATGTTAGTTTTCATAATAGTGCCGAGTATCATCGATATCAGACATATTTAAGCTGGGTAAAATTTCGTTGAATTCTTGGACATAGAAAAATTTTCAGAAAAATTTTCAATGTCGACATTCGAAATCGCGCTTTCTGCCACAGCTATTATAATCAAAATGATGTTAGTTTTCATAATAGTGCCGAGTATCATCGATATCAGACATATTTAAGCTGGGTAAAATTTCGTTGAATTCTTGGACATAGAAAAATTTTCAGAAAAATTATCAATGTCGACATTCGAAATCGCGCTTTCTGCCACAGCTATTATAATCAAAATGATGTTTGTTTTCATAATAGTGCCGAGTATCATCGATATCAAACATCTTTAAGCTGGGTAAAATTTCGTTGAATTCTTGGACATAGAAAAATTTTCAGAAAAATTTTCAATGTCGACATTCGAAATCGCGCTTTCTGCCACAGCTATTATAATCAAAATGATGTTAGTTTTCATAATAGTGCCGAGTATCATCGATATCAGACATATTTAAGCTGGGTAAAATTTCGTTGAATTCTTGGACATAGAAAAATTTTCAGAAAAATTATCAATGTCGACATTCGAAATCGCGCTTTCTGCCACAGCTATTATAATCAAAATGATGTTTGTTTTCATAATAGTGCCGAGTATCATCGATATCAAACATTTTTAAGCTGGGTTAAAATTCTCGTTGATCTGACGACTATAAAAATTCTCAAATATCAACATTCGAAATCGCGCTTTCTGCCACAGCTATTATAATCAAAATGATGTTTGTTTTCATAATAGTGCCGAGTATCATCGATATCAAACATTTTTAAGCTGGGTTAAAATTCTCGTTGATCTGACGACTATAAAAATTCTCAAATATCAACATTCGAAATCGCGCTTTCTGCCACAGCTATTATAATCAAAATGATGTTTGTTTTCATTATAGTGCCGAGTATCATCGATATCAAACATTTTTAAGCTGGATTAAAAATCTCGTTGATCTGACGGCTCTAAAAATTCTCAAATATCAACATTCGAAATCGCGCTTTCTGCCACAGCTATTATAATCAAAATGATGTTTGTTTTCATAATAGTGCCGAGTATCATCGATATCAAACATATTTAAGCTGGGTAAAATTTCGTTGAATTCTTGGACATAGAAAAATTTTCAGAAAAATTTTCAATGTCGACATTCGAAATCGCGCTTTCTGCCACAGTTATTATAATCAAAATGATGTTAGTTTTCATAATAGTGCCGAGTATCATCGATATCAGACATATTTAAGCTGGGTAAAGTTTCGTTGAATTCTTGGACATAGAAAAATTTTCAGAAAAATTATCAATGTCGACATTCGAAATCGCGCTTTCTGTCACAGCTATTATAATCAAAATGATGTTTGTTTTCATTATAGTGCCGAGTATCATCGATATCAAACATTTTTAAGCTGGATTAAAAATCTCGTTGATCTGACGGCTCTAAAAATTCTCAAATATCAACATTCGAAATCGCGCTTTCTGCCACAGCTATTATAATCAAAATGATGTTTGTTTTCATAATAGTGCCGAGTATCATCGATATCAGACATTTTTAAGCTGGGTTAAAAATCTCGTTGAACAGACGACTCTGAAAATTCTCAAATATCAACATTCGAAATCGCGCTTTCTGCCACATCTATTATAATCAAAATGATGTTTGTTTTCATAATAGTGCCGAGTATCATCGATATCAGATATATTTAAGCTGGGTAAAATTTCGTTGAATTCTGGGACATAGAAAAATTTTCAGAAAAATTATCAATGTCGACATTCGAAATCGCGCTTTCTGCCACAGCTATTATAATCAAAATGATGTTTGTTTTCATAATAGTGCCGAGTATCATCGATATCAAACATTTTTAAGCTGGGTTAAAATTCTCGTTGATCTGACGACTATAAAAATTCTCAAATATTAACATTCGAAATCGCGCTTTCTGCCACAGCTATTATAATCAAAATGATGTTTGTTTTCATAATAGTGCCGAGTATCATCGATATCAGACATATTTAAGCTGGGTAAAATTTCGTTGAATTCTGGGACATAGAAAAATTTTCAGAAAAATGTTCAATGTCGACATTCGAAATCGCGCTTTCTGCCACAGCTATTATAATCAAAATGATGTTTGTTTTCATAATAGTGCCGAGTATCATCGATATCAGACATATTTAAGCTGGGTAAAATTTCGTTGAATTCTGGGACATAGAAATATTTTCAGAAAAATTTTCAATGTCGACATTCGAAATCGCGCTTTCTGCCACAGCTATTATAATCAAAATGATGTTTGTTTTCATTATAGTGCCGAGTATCATCGATATCAAACATTTTTAAGCTGGGTTAAAAATCTCGTTGATCTGACGACTATAAAAATTCTCAAATATCAACATTCGAAATCGCGCTTTCTGCCACAGCTATTATAATCAAAATGATGTTTGTTTTCATAATAGTGCCGAGTATCATCGATATCAAACATTTTTAAGCTGGGTTAAAATTCTCGTTGATCTGACGACTATAAAAATTCTCAAATATCAACATTCGAAATCGCGCTTTCTGCCACAGCTATTATAATCAAAATGATGTTTGTTTTCATAATAGTGCCGAGTATCATCGATATCAAACATTTTTAAGCTGGGTTAAAATTCTCGTTGATCTGACGACTATAAAAATTCTCAAATATCAACATTCGAAATCGCGCTTTCTGCCACAGCTATTATAATCAAAATGATGTTTGTTTTCATAATAGTGCCCAGTATCATTGATATCAGACATTTTTAAGCTGGGTAAATTTCGTTGAATTCTCGGACATATAAAAATTTTCAGAAAAATTTTCAATGTCGACATTCGAAATCGCGCTTTCTGCCACAGCTATTATAATCAAAATGATGTTAGTTTTCATAATAGTGCAGAGTATCATCGATATCAGACATATTTAAGCTGGGTAAAATTTCGTTGAATTCTTGGACATATAAAAATTTTCAGAAAAATTATCAATGTCGACATTCGAAATCGCGCTTTCTGCCACAGCTATTATAATCAAAATGATGTTAGTTTTCATAATAGTGCCGAGTATCATCGATATCAGACATATTTAAGCTGGGTAAAATTTCGTTGAATTCTTGGACATAGAAAAATTTTCAGAAAAATTATCAATGTCGACATTCGAAATCGCGCTTTCTGCCACAGCTATTATAATCAAAATGATGTTTGTTTTCATAATAGTGCCGAGTATCATCGATATCAAACATTTTTAAGCTGGGTTAAAATTCTCGTTGATCTGACGACTATAAAAATTCTCAAATATCAACATTCGAAATCGCGCTTTCTGCCACAGCTATTATAATCAAAATGATGTTTGTTTTCATTATAGTGCCGAGTATCATCGATATCAAACATTTTTAAGCTGGGTTAAAATTCTCGTTGATCTGACGACTATAAAAATTCTCAAATATCAACATTCGAAATCGCGCTTTCTGCCACAGCTATTATAATCAAAATGATGTTTGTTTTCATAATAGTGCCGAGTATCATCGATATCAAACATATTTAAGCTTTGTAAAATTTCGTTGAATTCTTGGACATAGAAAAATTTTCAGAAAAATTTTCAATGTCAACATTCGAAATCGCGCTTTCTGCCACAGCTATTATAATCAAAATGATGTTAGTTTTCATAATAGTGCCGAGTATCATCGATATCAGACATATTTAAGCTGGGTAAAATTTCGTTGAATTCTTGGACATAGAAAAATTTTCAGAAAAATTATCAATGTCGACATTCGAAATCGCGCTTTCTGCCACAGCTATAATAATCAAAATGATGTTTGTTTTCATAATAGTGCCGAGTATCATCGATATCAGGCATTTTTAAGCTGGGTTAAAAATCTCGTTGAACTGACGACACTGAAAACTCTCAAATATCGACATTCGAAAACGCGCTTTATGCCACAGCTATTATAATCAAAATGATGTTAGTTTTCATAATAGTGCCGAGTATCATCGATATCAGACATATTTAAGCTGGGTAAAATTTCGTTGAATTCTTGGACATAGAAAAATTTTCAGAAAAATTATCAATGTCGACATTCGAAATCGCGCTTTCTGCCACAGCTATAATAATCAAAATGATGTTTGTTTTCATAATAGTGCCGAGTATCATCGATATCAAACATATTTAAGCTGGGTAAAATTTCGTTGAATTCTTGGACATAGAAATATTTTCAGAAAAATTTTCGATGTCGACATTCGAAATCGCGCTTTCTGCCACAGCTATTATAATCAAAATGATGTTTGTTTTCATAATAGTGCCGAGTATCATCGATATCAAACATATTTAAGCTGGGTAAAATTTCGTTGAATTCTTGGACATAGAAAAATTTTCAGAAAAATTTTCAATGTCGACATTCGAAATCGCGCTTTCTGCCACAGCTATTATAATCAAAATGATGTTTGTTTTCATTATAGTGCCGAGTATCATCGATATCAAACATTTTTAAGCTGGGTTAAAATTCTCGTTGATCTGACGACTATAAAAATTCTCAAATATCAACATTCGAAATCGCGCTTTCTGCCACAGCTATTATAATCAAAATGATGTTAGTTTTCATAATAGTGCCGAGTATCATCGATATCAGACATATTAAAGCTGGGTAAAATTTCGTTGAATTCTTGGACATAGAAAAATTTTCAGAAAAATTATCAATGTCGACATTCGAAATCACGCTTTCTGCCACAGCTATTATAATGAAAATGATGTTTGTTTTCATAATAGTGCCGAGTATCATCGATATCAGGCATTTTTAAGCTGGGTTAAAAATCTCGTTGAACTGACGACACTGAAAACTCTCAAATATCGACATTCGAAAACGCGCTTTCTGCCACAGCTATAATAATCAAAATGATGTTTGTTTTCATAATAGTGCCGAGTATCATCGATATCAAACATATTTAAGCTGGGTAAAATTTCGTTGAATTCTTGGACATAGAAATATTTTCAGAAAAATTTTCGATGTCGACATTCGAAATCGCGCTTTCTGCCACAGCTATTATAATAAAAATGATGTTTGTTTTCATAATAGTGCCGAGTATCATCGATATCAAACATATTTAAGCTGGGTAAAATTTCGTTGAATTCTTGGACATAGAAATATTTTCAGAAAAATTTTCAATGTCGACATTCGAAATCGCGCTTTCTGCCACAGCTATTATAATCAAAATGATGTTTGTTTTCATAATAGTGCCGAGTATCATCGATATCAGACATATTTAAGCTGGGTAAAATTTCGTTGAATTCTGGGACATAGAAAAATTTTCAGAAAAATTATCAATGTCGACATTCGAAATCGCGCTTTCTGCCACAGCTATTATAATCAAAATGATGTTTGTTTTCATAATAGTGCCGAGTATCATCGATATCAAACATTTTTAAGCTGGGTTAAAATTCTCGTTGATCTGACGACTATAAAAATTCTCAAATATCAACATTCGAAATCGCGCTTTCTGCCACAGCTATTATAATCAAAATGATATTTGTTTTCATAATAGTGCCGAGTATCATCGATATCAGACATATTTAAGCTGGGTAAAATTTCGTTGAATTCTGGGACATAGAAATATTTTCAGAAAAATTTTCAATGTCGACATTCGAAATCGCGCTTTCTGCCACAGCTATTATAATCAAAATGATGTTTGTTTTCATAATAGTGCCTAGTATAATCTATATCAGACATATTTAAGCTGGGTGAAATTTCGTTGAATTCTTGGACATAGAAATATTTTCAGAAAAATTATCAATGTCGACATTCGAAATCGCGCTTTCTGCCACAGCTATTATAATCAAAATGATGTTTGTTTTCATAATAGTGCCGAGTATCATCGATATCAAACATTTTTAAGCTGGGTTAAAATTCTCGTTGATCTGACGACTATAAAAATTCTCAAATATCAACATTCGAAATCGCGCTTTCTGCCACAGCTATTATAATCAAAATGATGTTTGTTTTCATAATAGTGCCGAGTATCATCGATATCAGACATATTTAAGCTGGGTAAAATTTCGTTGAATTCTGGGACATAGAAAAATTTTCAGAAAAATTATCAATGTCGACATTCGAAATCGCGCTTTCTGCCACAGCTATTATAATCAAAATGATGTTTGTTTTCATAATAGTGCCGAGTATCATCGATATCAAACATTTTTAAGCTGGGTTAAAATTCTCGTTGATCTGACGACTATAAAAATTCTCAAATATCAACATTCGAAATCGCGCTTTCTGCCACAGCTATTATAATCAAAATGATGTTTGTTTTCATAATAGTGCCGAGTATCATCGATATCAGACATTTTTAAGCTGGGTTAAAAATCTCGTTGATCTGACGACTATAAAAATTCTCAAATATCAACATTCGAAATCGCGCTTTCTGCCACAGCTATTATAATTAAAATGATGTTTGTTTTCATAATAGTGCCGAGTATCATCGATATCAGACATATTTAAGCTGGGTAAAATTTCGTTGAATTCTGGGACATAGAAAAATTTTCAGAAAAATTTTCAATATCGACATTCGAAATCGCGCTTTCTGCCACAGCTACTATAATCAAAATGATGTTTGTTTTCATAATAGTGCCGAGTATCATCGATATCAAACATATTTAAGCTGGGTAAAATTTCGTTGAATTCTTGGACATAGAAAAATTTTCAGAAAAATTTTCAATGTCGACATTCGAAATCGCGCTTTCTGCCACAGCTATTATAATCAAAATGATGTTTGTTTTCATAATAGTGCCGAGTATCATCGATATCAAACATTTTTAAGCTGGGTTAAAATTCTCGTTGATCTGACGACTATAAAAATTCTCAAATATCAACATTCGAAATCGCGCTTTCTGCCACAGCTATTATAATCAAAATGATGTTTGTTTTCATAATAGTGCCGAGTATCATCGATATCAGACATTTTTAAGCTGGGTTAAAAATCTCGTTGATCTGACGACTATAAAAATTCTCAAATATCAACATTCGAAATCGCGCTTTCTGCCACAGCTATTATAATTAAAATGATGTTTGTTTTCATAATAGTGCCGAGTATCATCGATATCAGACATATTTAAGCTGGGTAAAATTTCGTTGAATTCTGGGACATAGAAAAATTTTCAGAAAAATTTTCAATATCGACATTCGAAATCGCGCTTTCTGCCACAGCTACTATAATCAAAATGATGTTTGTTTTCATAATAGTGCCGAGTATCATCGATATCAAACATATTTAAGCTGGGTAAAATTTCGTTGAATTCTTGGACATAGAAAAATTTTCAGAAAAATTTTCAATGTCGACATTCGAAATCGCGCTTTCTGCCACAGCTATTATAATCAAAATGATGTTTGTTTTCATAATAGTGCCGAGTATCATCGATATCAAACATTTTTAAGCTGGGTTAAAATTCTCGTTGATCTGACGACTATAAAAATTCTCAAATATCAACATTCGAAATCGCGCTTTCTGCCACAGCTATTATAATCAAAATGATGTTTGTTTTCATAATAGTGCCGAGTATCATCGATATCAAACATTTTTAAGCTGGGTTAAAATTCTCGTTGTTCTGACGACTATAAAAATTCTCAAATATTAACATTCGAAATCGCGCTTTCTGCCACAGCTATTATAATCAAAATGATGTTTGTTTTCATAATAGTGCCGAGTATCATCGATATCAGACATATTTAAGCTGGGTAAAATTTCGTTGAATTCTGGGACATAGAAAAATTTTCAGAAAAATGTTCAATGTCGACATTCGAAATCGCGCTTTCTGCCACAGCTATTATAATCAAAATGATGTTTGTTTTCATAATAGTGCCGAGTATCATCGATATCAGACATATTTAAGCTGGGTAAAATTTCGTTGAATTCTGGGACATAGAAATATTTTCAGAAAAATTTTCAATGTCGACATTCGAAATCGCGCTTTCTGCCACAGCTATTATAATCAAAATGATGTTTGTTTTCATTATAGTGCCGAGTATCATCGATATCAGACATATTTAAGCTGGGTAAAATTTCGTTGAATTCTTGGACATAGAAAAATTTTCAGAAAAATTATCAATGTCGACATTCGAAATCGCGCTTTCTGCCACAGCTATTATAATCAAAATGATGTTAGTTTTCATAATAGTGCCGAGTATCATCGATATCAGACATATTTAAGCTGGGTAAAATTTCGTTGAATTCTTGGACATAGAAAAATTTTCAGAAAAATTATCAATGTCGACATTCGAAATCGCGCTTTCTGCCACAGCTATTATAATCAAAATGATGTTTGTTTTCATAATAGTGCCGAGTATCATCGATATCAAACATTTTTAAGCTGGGTTAAAATTCTCGTTGATCTGACGACTATAAAAATTCTCAAATATCAACATTCTAAATCGCGCTTTCTGCCACAGCTATTATAATCAAAATGATGTTTGTTTTCATAATAGTGCCGAGTATCATCGATATCAAACATTTTTAAACTGGGTTAAAATTCTCGTTGATCTGACGACTATAAAAATTCTCAAATATCAACATTCGAAATCGCGCTTTCTGCCACAGCTATTATAATCAAAATGATGTTTGTTTTCATTATAGTGCCGAGTATCATCGATATCAAACATTTTTAAGCTGGGTTAAAATTCTCGTTGATCTGACGACTATAAAAATTCTCAAATATCAACATTCGAAATCGCGCTTTCTGCCACAGCTATTATAATCAAAATGATGTTTGTTTTCATAATAGTGCCGAGTATCATCGATATCAAACATCTTTAAGCTGGGTAAAATTTCGTTGAATTCTTGGACAGAAAAATTTTCAGAAAAATTTTCAATGTCGACATTCGAAATCGCGCTTTCTGCCACAGCTATTATAATCAAAATGATGTTAGTTTTCATAATAGTGCCGAGTATCATCGATATCAGACATATTTAAGCTGGGTAAAATTTCGTTGAATTCTTGGACATAGAAAAATTTTCAGAAAAATTATCAATGTCGACATTCGAAATCGCGCTTTCTGCCACAGCTATTATAATCAAAATGATGTTTGTTTTCATTATAGTGCCGAGTATCATCGATATCAAACATTTTTAAGCTGGGTTAAAATTCTCGTTGATCTGACGACTATAAAAATTCTCAAATATCAACATTCGAAATCGCGCTTTCTGCCACAGCTATTATAATCAAAATGATGTTTGTTTTCATTATAGTGCCGAGTATCATCGATATCAAACATTTTTAAGCTGGATTAAAAATCTCGTTGATCTGACGGCTCTAAAAATTCTCAAATATCAACATTCGAAATCGCGCTTTCTGCCACAGCTATTATAATCAAAATGATGTTTGTTTTCATAATAGTGCCGAGTATCATCGATATCAGACATTTTTAAGCTGGGTTAAAAATCTCGTTGAACAGACGACTCTGAAAATTCTCAAATATCAACATTCGAAATCGCGCTTTCTGCCACATCTATTATAATCAAAATGATGTTTGTTTTCATAATAGTGCCGAGTATCATCGATATCAGACATATTTAAGCTGGGTAAAATTTCGTTGAATTCTGGGACATAGAAAAATTTTCAGAAAAATTATCAATGTCGACATTCGAAATCGCGCTTTCTGCCACAGCTATTATAATCAAAATGATGTTTGTTTTCATAATAGTGCCGAGTATCATCGATATCAAACATTTTTAAGCTGGGTTAAAATTCTCGTTGATCTGACGACTATAAAAATTCTCAAATATTAACATTCGAAATCGCGCTTTCTGCCACAGCTATTATAATCAAAATGATGTTTGTTTTCATAATAGTGCCGAGTATCATCGATATCAGGCATATTTAAGCTGGGTAAAATTTCGTTGAATTCTGGGACATAGAAAAATTTTCAGAAAAATGTTCAATGTCGACATTCGAAATCGCGCTTTCTGCCACAGCTATTATAATCAAAATGATGTTTGTTTTCATAATAGTGCCGAGTATCATCGATATCAAACATATTTAAGCTGGGTAAAATTTCGTTGAATTCTTGGACATAGAAAAATTTTCAGAAAAATTTTCAATGTCGACATTCGAAATCGCGCTTTCTGCCACAGCTATTATAATCAAAATGATGTTAGTTTTCATAATAGTGCCGAGTATCATCGATATCAGACATATTTAAGCTGGGTAAAATTTCGTTGAATTCTTGGACATAGAAAAATTTTCAGAAAAATTATCAATGTCGACATTCGAAATCGCGCTTTCTGCCACAGCTATTATAATCAAAATGATGTTTGTTTTCATAATAGTGCCGAGTATCATCGATATCAAACATTTTTAAGCTGGGTTAAAATTCTCGTTGATCTGACGACTATAAAAATTCTCAAATATCAACATTCGAAATCGCGCTTTCTGCCACAGCTATTATAATCAAAATGATGTTTGTTTTCATAATAGTGCCGAGTATCATCGATATCAAACATTTTTAAGCTGGGTTAAAATTCTCGTTGATCTGACGACTATAAAAATTCTCAAATATCAACATTCGAAATCGCGCTTTCTGCCACAGCTATTATAATCAAAATGATGTTTGTTTTCATTATAGTGCCGAGTATCATCGATATCAAACATTTTTAAGCTGGGTTAAAAATCTCGTTGAACAGACGACTCTAAAAATTGTCAAATATCAACATTCGAAATCGCGCTTTCTGCCACAGCTATTATAATCAAAATGATGTTTGTTTTCATAATAGTGCCGAGTATCATCGATATCAAACATATTTAAGCTGGGTAAAATTTCGTTGAATTCTTGGACATAGAAAAATTTTCAGAAAAATTTTCAATGTCGACATTCGAAATCGCGCTTTCTGCCACAGCTATTATAATCAAAATGATGTTAGTTTTCATAATAGTGCCGAGTATCATCGATATCAGACATATTTAAGCTGGGTAAAGTTTCGTTGAATTCTTGGACATAGAAAAATTTTCAGAAAAATTATCAATGTCGACATTCGAAATCGCGCTTTCTGCCACAGCTATTATAATCAAAATGATGTTTGTTTTCATTATAGTGCCGAGTATCATCGATATCAAACATTTTTAAGCTGGATTAAAAATCTCGTTGATCTGACGGCTCTAAAAATTCTCAAATATCAACATTCGAAATCGCGCTTTCTGCCACAGCTATTATAATCAAAATGATGTTTGCTTTCATAATAGTGCCGAGTATCATCGATATCAAACATTTTTAAGCTGGGTTAAAATTCTCGTTGATCTGACGACTATAAAAATTCTCAAATATCAACATTCGAAATCGCGCTTTCTGCCACAGCTATTATAATCAAAATGATGTTTGTTTTCATTATAGTGCCGAGTATCATCGATATCAAACATTTTTAAGCTGGGTTAAAAATCTCGTTGAACAGACGACTCTAAAAATTGTCAAATATCAACATTCGAAATCGCGCTTTCTGCCACAGCTATTATAATCAAAATGATGTTTGTTTTCATAATAGTGCCGAGTATCATCGATATCAAACATATTTAAGCTGGGTAAAATTTCGTTGAATTCTTGGACATAGAAAAATTTTCAGAAAAATTTTCAATGTCGACATTCGAAATCGCGCTTTCTGCCACAGCTATTATAATCAAAATGATGTTAGTTTTCATAATAGTGCCGAGTATCATCGATATCAGACATATTTAAGCTGGGTAAAGTTTCGTTGAATTCTTGGACATAGAAAAATTTTCAGAAAAATTATCAATGTCGACATTCGAAATCGCGCTTTCTGCCACAGCTATTATAATCAAAATGATGTTTGTTTTCATTATAGTGCCGAGTATCATCGATATCAAACATTTTTAAGCTGGATTAAAAATCTCGTTGATCTGACGGCTCTAAAAATTCTCAAATATCAACATTCGAAATCGCGCTTTCTGCCACAGCTATTATAATCAAAATGATGTTTGCTTTCATAATAGTGCCGAGTATCATCGATATCAGACATTTTTAAGCTGGGTTAAAAATCTCGTTGAACAGACGACTCTGAAAATTCTCAAATATCAACATTCGAAATCGCGCTTTCTGCCACATCTATTATAATCAAAATGATGTTTGTTTTCATAATAGTGCCGAGTATCATCGATATCAGACATATTTAAGCTGGGTAAAATTTCGTTGAATTCTGGGACATAGAAAAATTTTCAGAAAAATTATCAATGTCGACATTCGAAATCGCGCTTTCTGCCACAGCTATTATAATCAAAATGATGTTTGTTTTCATAATAGTGCCGAGTATCATCGATATCAAACATTTTTAAGCTGGGTTAAAATTCTCGTTGATCTCTCGACTATAAAAATTCTCAAATATTAACATTCGAAATCGCGCTTTCTGCCACAGCTATTATAATCAAAATGATGTTTGTTTTCATAATAGTGCCGAGTATCATCGATATCAGACATATTTAAGCTGGGTAAAATTTCGTTGAATTCTGGGACATAGAAAAATTTTCAGAAAAATGTTCAATGTCGACATTCGAAATCGCGCTTTCTGCCACAGCTATTATAATCAAAATGATGTTTGTTTTCATAATAGTGCCGAGTATCATCGATATCAGACATATTTAAGCTGGGTAAAATTTCGTTGAATTCTGGGACATAGAAATATTTTCAGAAAAATTTTCAATGTCGACATTCGAAATCGCGCTTTCTGCCACAGCTATTATAATCAAAATGATGTTTGTTTTCATTATAGTGCCGAGTATCATCGATATTAAACATTTTTAAGCTGGGTTAAAATTCTCGTTGATCTGACGACTATAAAAATTCTCAAATATCAACATTCGAAATCGCGCTTTCTGCCACAGCTATTATAATCAAAATGATGTTTGTTTTCATTATAGTGCCGAGTATCATCGATATCAAACATTTTTAAGCTGGATTAAAAATCTCGTTGATCTGACGGCTCTAAAAATTCTCAAATATCAACATTCGAAATCGCGCTTTCTGCCACAGCTATTATAATCAAAATGATGTTTGTTTTCATAATAGTGCCGAGTATCATCGATATCAGACATTTTTAAGCTGGGTTAAAAATCTCGTTGAACAGACGACTCTGAAAATTCTCAAATATCAACATTCGAAATCGCGCTTTCTGCCACATCTATTATAATCAAAATG
>JBCDWJ010000033.1:0-96000 GCA_039766575.1 Serrognathus titanus
GATATCGATGATACTCGGCACTATTATGAAAACAAACATCATTTTGATTATAATAGCTGTGGCAGAAAGCGCGATATCGAATGTCGACATTGAAAATTTTTCTGAAAATTTTTCCAAGTCCGAGAATTCAACGAAATTTTACCCAGCTTAAATATGTCTGATATCGATGATACTCGGCACTATTATGAAAACAAACATCATTTTGATTATAATAGCTGTTGCAGAAAGCGCGATTTCGAATGTCGATATTTGAGAATTTTCAGATCGTCAGTTCAACGAGATTTTTAACCCAGCTTAAAAATGTCTGATATCGATGATACGCGGCACTATTATGAAAACAAACATCATTTTGATTAAAATAGCTGTGGCAGAAAGCGCGATTTCGAATGTCGATATTTGAGAATTTTCAGATCGTCAGTTCAACGAGATATTTAACCCAGCTTAAAAATGTCTGATATCGATGATACTCGGCACTATTATGAAAACAAACATCATTTTGATTATAATAGCTGTGGCAGAAAGCGCGATATCGAATGTCAACATTGAAAATTTTTCTGAAAATTTTTCCAAGTCCGAGAATTCAACGAAATTTTACCCAGCTTAAATATGTCTGATATCGATGATTCTCGGCACTATTATGAAAACAAACATCATTTTGATTAAAATAGCTGTGGCATAAAGCGCGATTTCGAATGTCGATATTTGAGAATTTTCAGATCGTCAGTTCAACGAGATTTTTAACCCAGCTTAAAAATGTCTGATATCGATGATACTCGGCACTATTATGAAAACAAACATCATTTTGATTATAATAGCTGTGTCAGAAAGCGCGATATCGAATGTCGACATTGAAAATTTTTCTGAAAATTTTTCCAAGTCCGAGAAATCAACGAAATTTTACCCAGCTTAAATATGTCTGATGTCGATGATACTCGGCACTATTATGAAAACAAACATCATTTTGATTATAATAGCTGTGGCAGAAAGCGCGATATCGAATGTCGACATTGAAAATTTTTCTGAAAATTTTTCCAAGTCCGAGAATTCAACGAAATTTTACCCAGCTTAAATATGTCTGATATCGATGATACTCGGCACTATTATGAAAACAAACATCATTTTGATTATAATAGCTGTGGCAGAAAGCGCGATATCGATTGTCGACATTGAAAATTTTTCTGAAAATTTTTCCAAGTCCGAGAATTCAACGAAATTTTACCCAGCTTAAATATGTCTGATATCGATGATACTCGGCACTATTATGAAAACAAACATCATTTTGATTATAATAGCTGTGGCAGAAAGCGCGATATCGAATGTCGACATTGAAAATTTTTCTGAAAATTTTTCCAAGTCCGAGAATTCAGCGAAATTTTACCCAGCTTAAATATGTCTGATATCGATGATACTCGGCACTATTATGAAAACAAACATCATTTTGATTATAAAAGCTGTGGCAGAAAGCGCAATTTCGAATGTCGATATTTGAGAATTTTCAGATCGTCAGTTCAACGAGATTTTTAACCCAGCTTAAAAATGTCTGATATCGATGATACTCGGCACTATTATGAAAACAAACATCATTTTGATTATAATAGCTGTGGCAGAAAGCGCGATATCGAATGTCGACATTGAAAATGTTTCTGAAAATTTTTCCAAGTCCGAGAATTCAACGAAATTTTACCCAGCTTAAATATGTCTGATATCGATGATACTCGGCACTATTATGAAAACAAACATCATTTTGATTATAAAAGCTGTGGCAGAAAGCGCGATAACGAATGTCGACATTGAAAATTTTTCTGAAAATTTTTCCAAGTCCGAGAATTCAACGAAATTTTACCCAGCTTAAATATGTCTGATATCGATGATACTCGGCACTATTATGAAAACAAACATCATTTTGATTATAATAGCTGTGGCAGAAAGCGCGATTTCGAATGTCGATATTTGAGAATTTTCAGATCGTCAGTTCAACGAGATTTTTAACCCAGCTTAAAAATGTCTGATATCGATGATACTCGGCACTATTATGAAAACAGACATCATTTTGATTATAATAGCTGTGGCAGAAAGCGCGATTTCGAATGTCGATATTTGAGAATTTTCAGATCGTCAGTTCAACGAGATTTTTAACCCAGCTTAAAAATGTCTGATATCGATGATACTCGGCACTATTATGAAAACAGACATCATTTTGATTATAATAGCTGTGGCAGAAAGCGCGATTTCGAATGTCGATATTTGAGAATTTTCAGATCGTCAGTTCAACGAGATTTTTAACCCAGCTTAAAAATGTCTGATATCGATGATACTCGGCACTATTATGAAAACAAACATCATTTTGATTATAATAGCTGTGGCAGAAAGCGCGATATCGAATGTCGACATTGAAAATTTTTCTGAAAATCTTTCCAAGTCCGAGAATTCAACGAAATTTTACCCAGCTTAAATATGTCTGATATCGATGATACTCGGCACTATTATGAAAACAAACATCATTTTGATTATAATATCTGTTGCAGAAAGCGCGATTTCGAATGTCGATATTTGAGAATTTTCAGATCGTCAGTTCAACGAGATTTTTAACCCAGCTTAAAAATGTCTGATATCGATGATACGCGGCACTATTATGAAAACAAACATCATTTTGATTAAAATAGCTGTGGCAGAAAGCGCGATTTCGAATGTCGATATTTGAGAATTTTCAGATCGTCAGTTCAACGAGATATTTAACCCAGCTTAAAAATGTCTGATATCGATGATACTCGGCACTATTATGAAAACAAACATCATTTTGATTATAATAGCTGTGGCAGAAAGCGCGATATCGAATGTCAACATTGAAAATTTTTCTGAAAATTTTTCCAAGTCCGAGAATTCAACGAAATTTTACCCAGCTTAAATATGTCTGATATCGATGATTCTCGGCACTATTATGAAAACAAACAACATTTTGATTATAATAGCTGTGGCAGAAAGCGCGATTTCGAATGACGATATTTGAGAATTTTCAGATCGTCAGTTCAACGAGATTTTTAACCCAGCTTAAAAATGTCTGATATCGATGATACTCGGCACTATTATGAAAACAAACATCATTTTGATTATAATAGCTGTGGCAGAAAGCGCGATTTCGAATGTCGATATTTGAGAATTTTCAGATCGTCAGTTCAACGAGATTTTTAACCCAGCTTAAAAATGTCTGATATCGATGATACTCGGCACTATTATGAAAACAAACATCATTTTGATTATAATAGCTGTGGCAGAAAGCGCGATATCGAATGTCGACATTGAAAATTTTTCTGAAAATTTTTCCAAGTCCGAGAATTCAACGAAATTTTACCCAGCTTAAATATGTCTGATATCGATGATACTCGGCACTATTATGAAAACAAACATCATTTTGATTATAATAGCTGTTGCAGAAAGCGCGATTTCGAATGTCGATATTTGAGAATTTTCAGATCGTCAGTTCAACGAGATTTTTAACCCAGCTTAAAAATGTCTGATATCGATGATACGCGGCACTATTATGAAAACAAACATCATTTTGATTAAAATAGCTGTGGCATAAAGCGCGATTTCGAATGTCGATATTTGAGAATTTTCAGATCGTCAGTTCAACGAGATTTTTAACCCAGCTTAAAAATGTCTGATATCGATGATACTCGGCACTATTATGAAAACAAACATCATTTTGATTATAATAGCTGTGTCAGAAAGCGCGATATCGAATGTCGACATTGAAAATTTTTCTGAAAATTTTTCCAAGTCCGAGAATTCAACGAAATTTTACCCAGCTTAAATATGTCTGATATCGATGATACTCGGCACTATTATGAAAACAAACATCATTTTGATTATAATAGCTGTGGCAGAAAGCGCGATTTCGAATGTCGATATTTGAGAATTTTCAGATCGTCAGTTCAACGAGATTTTGAACCCAGCTTAAAAATGTCTGATATCGATGATACTCGGCACTATTATGAAAACAAACATCATTTTGATTATAATAGCTGTGGCAGAAAGCGCGATATCGAATGTCGACATTGAAAATTTTTCTGAAAATTTTTCCAAGTCCGAGAATTCAGCGAAATTTTACCCAGCTTAAATATGTCTGATATCGATGATACTCGGCACTATTATGAAAACAAACATCATTTTGATTATAAAAGCTGTGGCAGAAAGCGCGATTTCGAATGTCGATATTTGAGAATTTTCAGATCGTCAGTTCAACGAGATTTTTAAACCAGCTTAAAAATGTCTGATATCGATGATACGCGGCACTATTATGAAAACAAACATCATTTTGATTATAATAGCTGTGGCAGAAAGCGCGATATCGAATGTCGACATTGAAAATTTTTCTGAAAATTTTTCCAAGTCCGAGAAATCAACGAAATTTTACCCAGCTTAAATATGTCTGATATCGATGATACTCGGCACTATTATGAAAACAAACATCATTTTGATTATAATAGCTGTGGCAGAAAGCGCGATATCGAATGTCGACATTGAAAATTTTTCTGAAAATTTTTCCAAGTCCGAGAAATCAACGAAATTTTACCCAGCTTAAATATGTCTGATATCGATGATACTCGGCACTATTATGAAAACAAACATCATTTGGATTATAATAGCTGTGGCAGAAAGCGCGATTTCGAATGTCGATATTTGAGAAATTTCAGATCGTCAGTTCAACGAGATTTTTAACCCAGCTTAAAAATGTCTGATATCGATGATACTCGGCACTATTATGAAAACAGACATCATTTTGATTATAATAGCTGTGGCAGAAAGCGCGGTTTCGAATGTCGATATTTGAGAATTTTCAGATCGTCAATTCAACGAGATTTTTAAACCAGCTTAAAAATGTCTGATATCGATGATACGCGGCACTATTATGAAAACAAACATCATTTTGATTATAATAGCTGTGGCAGAAAGCGCGATATCGAATGTCGACATTGAAAATTTTTCTGAAAATTTTTCCAAGTCCGAGAAATCAACGAAATTTTACCCAGCTTAAATATGTCTGATATCGATGATACTCGGCACTATTATGAAAACAAACATCATTTTGATTATAATAGCTGTGGCAGAAAGCGCGATATCGAATGTCGACATTGAAAATTTTTCTGAAAATTTTTCCAAGTCCGAGAATTCAACGAAATTTTACCCAGCTTAAATATGTCTGATATCGATGATACTCGGCACTATTATGAAAGCAAACATCATTTTGATTATAATAGCTGTGGCAGAAAGCGCGATTTCGAATGTCGATATTTGAGAATTTTCAGATCGTCAGTTCAACGAGATTTTTAACCCAGCTTAAAAATGTCTGATATCGATGATACGCGGCACTATTATGAAAACAAACATCATTTTGATTAAAATAAAATAGTGGCAGAAAGCGCGATTTCGAATGTCGATATTTGAGAATTTTCAGATAGTAAGTTCAACGAGATTTTTAACCCAGCTTAAAAATGTCTGATATCGATGATACTCGGCACTATTATGAAAACAAACATCATTTTGATTATAATAGCTGTGGCAGAAAGCGCGATATCGAATGTCGACATTGAAAATTTTTCTGAAAATTTTTCCAAGTCCGAGAATTCAACGAAATTTTACCCAGCTTAAATATGTCTGATATCGATGATACTCGGCACTATTATGAAAACAAACAACATTTTGATTATAATAGCTGTGGCAGAAAGCGCGATTTCGAATGACGATATTTGAGAATTTTCAGATCTAACTTGAAGGCTTCCGCGGCCGTCGTCCATTGTTGAATTCTTGGCTTCCGGTTGGAACCGCGTGTCTCGGATTTCTCTACTGCCGACGTTTCGTTCTTCGTTGCAGAAGAACTTCCTGAGGAAGTTCTTCCGCGGTTCCAACCGGAAGCCAAGAATTCAACAATTTTCAGATCGTCAGTTCAACGAGATTTTTAACCCAGCTTAAAAATGTCTGATATCGATGATACTCGGCACTATTATGAAAACAAACATCATTTTGATTATAATAGCTGTGGCAGAAAGCGCGATATCGAATGTCGACATTGAAAATCTTTCTGAAAATTTTTCCAAGTCCGAGAAATCAACGAAATTTTACCCAGCTTAAATATGTCTGATATCGATGATACTCGGCACTATTATGAAAACAAACATCATTTTGATTATAATAGCTGTGGCAGAAAGCGCGATATCGAATGTCGACATTGAAAATTTTTCTGAAAATTTTTCCAAGTCCGAGAATTCAACGAAATTTTACCCAGCTTAAATATGTCTGATATCGATGATACTCGGCACTATTATGAAAACAAACATCATTTTGATTATAATAGCTGTGGCAGAAAGCGCGATTTCGAATGTCGATATTTGAGAATTTTCAGATCGTCAGTTCAACGAGATTTTTAACCCAGCTTAAAAATGTCTGATATCGATGATACTCGGCACTATTATGAAAACAAACATCATTTTGATTATAATAGCTGTGGCAGAAAGCGCGATATCGAATGTCGACATTGAAAATTTTTCTGAAAATTTTTCCAAGTCCGAGAATTCAACGAAGTTTTACCCAGCTTAAATATGTCTGATATCGATGATACTCGGCACTATTATGAAAACAAACATCATTTTGATTATAATAGCTGTGGCAGAAAGCGCGATTTCGAATGTCGATATTTGAGAATTTTCAGATCGTCAGTTCAACGAGATTTTTAACCCAGCTTAAAAATGTCTGATATCGATGATACTCGGCACTATTATGAAAACAAACATCATTTTGATTATAATAGCTGTGGCAGAAAGCGCGATATCGAATGTCGACATTGAAAATTTTTCTGAAAATTTTTCGAAGTCCGAGAATTCAACGAAATTTTACCCAGCTTAAATATGTCTGATATCGATGATACTCGGCACTATTATGAAAACAAACATCATTTTGATTATAATAGCTGTTGCAGAAAGCGCGATTTCGAATGTCGATATTTGAGAATTTTCAGATCGTCAGTTCAACGAGATTTTTAACCCAGCTTAAAAATGTCTGATATCGATGATACTCGGCACTATTATGAAAACAAACATCATTTTGATTAAAATAGCTGTGGCAGAAAGCGCGATTTCGAATGTCGATATTTGAGAATTTTCAGATCGTCAGTTCAACGAGATTTTTAACCCAGCTTAAAAATGTCTGATATCGATGATACTCGGCACTATTATGAAAACAAACATCATTTTGATTATAATAGCTGTGGCAGAAAGCGCGATATCGAATGTCGACATTGAAAATTTTTCTGAAAATTTTTCCAAGTCCGAGAATTCAACGAAGTTTTACCCAGCTTAAATATGTCTGATATCGATGATACTCGGCACTATTATGAAAACAAACATCATTTTGATTATAAAAGCTGTGGCAGAAAGCGCGATTTCGAATGTCGATATTTGAGAATTTTCAGATCGTCAGTTCAACGAGATTTTTAAACCAGCTTAAAAATGTCTGATATCGATGATACGCGGCACTATTATGAAAACAAACATCATTTTGATTATAATAGCTGTGGCAGAAAGCGCGATATCGAATGTCGACATTGAAAATTTTTCTGAAAATTTTTCCAAGTCCGAGAAATCAACGAAATTTTACCCAGCTTAAATATGTCTGATATCGATGATACTCGGCACTATTATGAAAACAAACATCATTTTGATTATAATAGCTGTGGCAGAAAGCGCGATATCGAATGTCGACATTGAAAATTTTTCTGAAAATTTTTCCAAGTCCGAGAAATCAACGAAATTTTACCCAGCTTAAATATGTCTGATATCGATGATACTCGGCACTATTATGAAAACAAACATCATTTGGATTATAATAGCTGTGGCAGAAAGCGCGATTTCGAATGTCGATATTTGAGAAATTTCAGATCGTCAGTTCAACGAGATTTTTAACCCAGCTTAAAAATGTCTGATATCGATGATACTCGGCACTATTATGAAAACAGACATCATTTTGATTATAATAGCTGTGGCAGAAAGCGCGGTTTCGAATGTCGATATTTGAGAATTTTCAGATCGTCAATTCAACGAGATTTTTAAACCAGCTTAAAAATGTCTGATATCGATGATACGCGGCACTATTATGAAAACAAACATCATTTTGATTATAATAGCTGTGGCAGAAAGCGCGATATCGAATGTCGACATTGAAAATTTTTCTGAAAATTTTTCCAAGTCCGAGAAATCAACGAAATTTTACCCAGCTTAAATATGTCTGATATCGATGATACTCGGCACTATTATGAAAACAAACATCATTTTGATTATAATAGCTGTGGCAGAAAGCGCGATATCGAATGTCGACATTGAAAATTTTTCTGAAAATTTTTCCAAGTCCGAGAATTCAACGAAATTTTACCCAGCTTAAATATGTCTGATATCGATGATACTCGGCACTATTATGAAAGCAAACATCATTTTGATTATAATAGCTGTGGCAGAAAGCGCGATTTCGAATGTCGATATTTGAGAATTTTCAGATCGTCAGTTCAACGAGATTTTTAACCCAGCTTAAAAATGTCTGATATCGATGATACGCGGCACTATTATGAAAACAAACATCATTTTGATTAAAATAGCTGTGGCAGAAAGCGCGATTTCGAATGTCGATATTTGAGAATTTTCAGATAGTAAGTTCAACGAGATTTTTAACCCAGCTTAAAAATGTCTGATATCGATGATACTCGGCACTATTATGAAAACAAACATCATTTTGATTATAATAGCTGTGGCAGAAAGCGCGATATCGAATGTCGACATTGAAAATTTTTCTGAAAATTTTTCCAAGTCCGAGAATTCAACGAAATTTTACCCAGCTTAAATATGTCTGATATCGATGATACTCGGCACTATTATGAAAACAAACAACATTTTGATTATAATAGCTGTGGCAGAAAGCGCGATTTCGAATGACGATATTTGAGAATTTTCAGATCTAACTTGAAGGCTTCCGCGGCCGTCGTCCATTGTTGAATTCTTGGCTTCCGGTTGGAACCGCGTGTCTCGGATTTCTCTATTGCCGACGTTTCGTTCTTCGTTGCAGAAGAACTTCCTGAGGAAGTTCTTCCGCGGTTCCAACCGGAAGCCAAGAATTCAACAATTTTCAGATCGTCAGTTCAACGAGATTTTTAACCCAGCTTAAAAATGTCTGATATCGATGATACTCGGCACTATTATGAAAACAAACATCATTTTGATTATAATAGCTGTGGCAGAAAGCGCGATATCGAATGTCGACATTGAAAATCTTTCTGAAAATTTTTCCAAGTCCGAGAAATCAACGAAATTTTACCCAGCTTAAATATGTCTGATATCGATGATACTCGGCACTATTATGAAAACAAACATCATTTTGATTATAATAGCTGTGGCAGAAAGCGCGATATCGAATGTCGACATTGAAAATTTTTCTGAAAATTTTTCCAAGTCCGAGAATTCAACGAAATTTTACCCAGCTTAAATATGTCTGATATCGATGATACTCGGCACTATTATGAAAACAAACATCATTTTGATTATAATAGCTGTGGCAGAAAGCGCGATTTCGAATGTCGATATTTGAGAATTTTCAGATCGTCAGTTCAACGAGATTTTTAACCCAGCTTAAAAATGTCTGATATCGATGATACTCGGCACTATTATGAAAACAAACATCATTTTGATTATAATAGCTGTGGCAGAAAGCGCGATATCGAATGTCGACATTGAAAATTTTTCTGAAAATTTTTCCAAGTCCGAGAATTCAACGAAGTTTTACCCAGCTTAAATATGTCTGATATCGATGATACTCGGCACTATTATGAAAACAAACATCATTTTGATTATAATAGCTGTGGCAGAAAGCGCGATTTCGAATGTCGATATTTGAGAATTTTCAGATCGTCAGTTCAACGAGATTTTTAACCCAGCTTAAAAATGTCTGATATCGATGATACTCGGCACTATTATGAAAACAAACATCATTTTGATTATAATAGCTGTGGCAGAAAGCGCGATATCGAATGTCGACATTGAAAATTTTTCTGAAAATTTTTCGAAGTCCGAGAATTCAACGAAATTTTACCCAGCTTAAATATGTCTGATATCGATGATACTCGGCACTATTATGAAAACAAACATCATTTTGATTATAATAGCTGTTGCAGAAAGCGCGATTTCGAATGTCGATATTTGAGAATTTTCAGATCGTCAGTTCAACGAGATTTTTAACCCAGCTTAAAAATGTCTGATATCGATGATACTCGGCACTATTATGAAAACAAACATCATTTTGATTAAAATAGCTGTGGCAGAAAGCGCGATTTCGAATGTCGATATTTGAGAATTTTCAGATCGTCAGTTCAACGAGATTTTTAACCCAGCTTAAAAATGTCTGATATCGATGATACTCGGCACTATTATGAAAACAAACATCATTTTGATTATAATAGCTGTGGCAGAAAGCGCGATATCGAATGTCGACATTGAAAATTTTTCTGAAAATTTTTCCAAGTCCGAGAATTCAACGAAGTTTTACCCAGCTTAAATATGTCTGATATCGATGATACTCGGCACTATTATGAAAACAAACATCATTTTGATTATAATAGCTGTGGCAGAAAGCGCGATTTCGAATGTCGATATTTGAGAATTTTCAGATCGTCAGTTCAACGAGATTTTTAACCCAGCTTAAAAATATCTGATATCGATGATACTCGGCACTATTATGAAAACAAACATCATTTTGATTATAATAGCTGTGGCAGAAAGCGCGATATCGAATGTCGACATTGAAAATTTTTCTGAAAATTTTTCCAAGTCCGAGAATTCAACGAAATTTTACCCAGCTTAAATATGTCTGATATCGATGATACTCGGCACTATTATGAAAACAAACATCATTTTGATTATAATAGCTGTGGCAGAAAGCGCGATATCGAATGTCGACATTGAAAATTTTTCTGAAAATTTTTCCAAGTCCGAGAATTCAACGAAATTTTACCCAGCTTAAATATGTCTGATATCGATGATACTCGGCACTATTATGAAAACAAACATCATTTTGATTATAATAGCTGTGGCAGAAAGCGCGATATCGAATGTCGACATTGAAAATTTTTCTGAAAATCTTTCCAAGTCCGAGAATTCAACGAAATTTTACCCAGCTTAAATATGTCTGATATCGATGATACTCGGCACTATTATGAAAACAAACATCATTTTGATTATAATATCTGTTGCAGAAAGCGCGATTTCGAATGTCGATATTTGAGAATTTTCAGATCGTCAGTTCAACGAGATTTTTAACCCAGCTTAAAAATGTCTGATATCGATGATACGCGGCACTATTATGAAAACAAACATCATTTTGATTATAATAGCTGTGGCAGAAAGCGCGATATCGAATGTCGACATTGAAAATTTTTCTGAAAATTTTTCCAAGTCCGAGAAATCAACGAAATTTTACCCAGCTTAAATATGTCTGATATCGATGATACTCGGCACTATTATGAAAACAAACATCATTTTGATTATAATAGCTGTGGCAGAAATCGCGATATCGAATGTCGACATTGAAAATTTTTCTGAAAATTTTTCCAAGTCCGAGAATTCAACGAAATTTTACCCAGCTTAAATATGTCTGATATCGATGATACTCGGCACTATTATGAAAACAAACATCATTTGGATTATAATAGCTGTGGCAGAAAGCGCGATTTCGAATGTCGATATTTGAGAAATTTCAGATCGTCAGTTCAACGAGATTTTTAACCCAGCTTAAATATGTCTGATATCGATGATACTCGGCACTATTATGAAAACAAACATCATTTTGATTATAAAAGCTGTGGCAGAAAGCGCGATTTCGAATGTCGATACTTGAGAATTTTCAGATCGTCAGTTCAACGAGATTTTTAAACCAGCTTAAAAATGTCTGATATCGATGATACGCGGCACTATTATGAAAACAAACATCATTTTGATTATAATAGCTGTGGCAGAAAGCGCGATATCGAATGTCGACATTGAAAATTTTTCCAAGTCCGAGAAATCAACGAAATTTTACCCAGCTTAAATATGTCTGATATCGATGATACTCGGCACTATTATGAAAACAAACATCATTTTGATTATAATAGCTGTGGCAGAAAGCGCGATATCGAATGTCGACATTGAAAATTTTTCTGAAAATTTTTCCAAGTCCGAGAATTCAACGAAATTTTACCCAGCTTAAATATGTCTGATATCGATGATACTCGGCACTATTATGAAAGCAAACATCATTTTGATTATAATAGCTGTGGCAGAAAGCGCGATTTCGAATGTCGATATTTGAGAATTTTCAGATCGTCAGTTCAACGAGATTTTTAACCCAGCTTAAAAATGTCTGATATCGATGATACTCGGCACTATTATGAAAACAAACATCATTTTGATTATAATAGCTGTGGCAGAAAGCGCGATATCGAATGTCGACATTGAAAATTTTTCTGAAAATTTTTCCAAGTCCGAGAATTCAACGAAATTTTACCCAGCTTAAATATGTCTGATATCGATGATACTCGGCACTATTATGAAAACAAACATCATTTTGATTATAATAGCTGTTGCAGAAAGCGCGATTTCGAATGTCGATATTTGAGAATTTTCAGATCGTCAGTTCAACGAGATTTTTAACCCAGCTTAAAAATGTCTGATATCGATGATACTCGGCACTATTATGAAAACAAACATCATTTTGATTAAAATAGCTGTGGCAGAAAGCGCGATTTCGAATGTCGATATTTGAGAATTTTCAGATCGTCAGTTCAACGAGATTTTGAACCCAGCTTAAAAATGTCTGATATCGATGATACTCGGCACTATTATGAAAACAAACATCATTTTGATTATAATAGCTGTGGCAGAAAGCGCGATATCGAATGTCGACATTGAAAATTTTTCTGAAAATTTTTCCAAGTCCGAGAATTCAGCGAAATTTTACCCAGCTTAAATATGTCTGATATCGATGATACTCGGCACTATTATGAAAACAAACATCATTTTGATTATAAAAGCTGTGGCAGAAAGCGCGATTTCGAATGTCGATATTTGAGAATTTTCAGATCGTCAGTTCAACGAGATTTTTAAACCAGCTTAAAAATGTCTGATATCGATGATACGCGGCACTATTATGAAAACAAACATCATTTTGATTATAATAGCTGTGGCAGAAAGCGCGATATCGAATGTCGACATTGAAAATTTTTCTGAAAATTTTTCCAAGTCCGAGAAATCAACGAAATTTTACCCAGCTTAAATATGTCTGATATCGATGATACTCGGCACTATTATGAAAACAAACATCATTTTGATTATAATAGCTGTGGCAGAAAGCGCGATATCGAATGTCGACATTGAAAATTTTTCTGAAAATTTTTCCAAGTCCGAGAATTCAACGAAATTTTACCCAGCTTAAATATGTCTGATATCGATGATACTCGGCACTATTATGAAAACAAACATCATTTTGATTATAATAGCTGTTGCAGAAAGCGCGATTTCGAATGTCGATATTTGAGAATTTTCAGATCGTCAGTTCAACGAGATTTTTAACCCAGCTTAAAAATGTCTGATATCGATGATACTCGGCACTATTATGAAAACAAACATCATTTTGATTAAAATAGCTGTGGCAGAAAGCGCGATTTCGAATGTCGATATTTGAGAATTTTCAGATCGTCAGTTCAACGAGATTTTTAACCCAGCTTAAAAATGTCTGATATCGATGATACTCGGCACTATTATGAAAACAAACATCATTTTGATTATAATAGCTGTGTCAGAAAGCGCGATATCGAATGTCGACATTGAAAATTTTTCTGAAAATTTTTCCAAGTCCGAGAAATCAACGAAATTTTACCCAGCTTAAATATGTCTGATGTCGATGATACTCGGCACTATTATGAAAACAAACATCATTTTGATTATAATAGCTGTGGCAGAAAGCGCGATATCGAATGTCGACATTGAAAATTTTTCTGAAAATTTTTCCAAGTCCGAGAATTCAACGAAATTTTACCCAGCTTAAATATGTCTGATATCGATGATACTCGGCACTATTATGAAAACAAACATCATTTTGATTATAATAGCTGTGGCAGAAAGCGCGATTTCGAATGTCGATATTTGAGAATTTTCAGATCGTCAGTTCAACGAGATTTTGAACCCAGCTTAAAAATGTCTGATATCGATGATACTCGGCACTATTATGAAAACAAACATCATTTTGATTATAATAGCTGTGGCAGAAAGCGCGATATCGAATGTCGACATTGAAAATTTTTCTGAAAATTTTTCCAAGTCCGAGAATTCAGCGAAATTTTACCCAGCTTAAATATGTCTGATATCGATGATACTCGGCACTATTATGAAAACAAACATCATTTTGATTATAAAAGCTGTGGCAGAAAGCGCGATTTCGAATGTCGATATTTGAGAATTTTCAGATCGTCAGTTCAACGAGATTTTTAACCCAGCTTAAAAATGTCTGATATCGATGATACTCGGCACTATTATGAAAACAGACATCATTTTGATTATAATAGCTGTGGCAGAAAGCGCGATTTCGAATGTCGATATTTGAGAATTTTCAGATCGTCAGTTCAACGAGATTTTTAACCCAGCTTAAAAATGTCTGATATCGATGATACTCGGCACTATTATGAAAACAAACATCATTTTGATTATAATAGCTGTGGCAGAAAGCGCGATATCGAATGTCGACATTGAAAATTTTTCTGAAAATCTATCCAAGTCCGAGAATTCAACGAAATTTTACCCAGCTTAAATATGTCTGATATCGATGATACTCGGCACTATTATGAAAACAAACATCATTTTGATTATAATAGCTGTGGCAGAAAGCGCGATTTCGAATGTCGATATTTGAGAATTTTCAGATCGTCAGTTCAACGAGATTTTTAACCCAGCTTAAAAATGTCTGATATCGATGATACTCGGCACTATTATGAAAACAGACATCATTTTGATTATAATAGCTGTGGCAGAAAGCGCGATTTCGAATGTCGATATTTGAGAATTTTCAGATCGTCAGTTCAACGAGATTTTTAACCCAGCTTAAAAATGTCTGATATCGATGATACTCGGCACTATTATGAAAACAAACATCATTTTGATTATAATAGCTGTGGCAGAAAGCGCGATATCGAATGTCGACATTGAAAATTTTTCTGAAAATCTATCCAAGTCCGAGAATTCAACGAAATTTTACCCAGCTTAAATATGTCTGATATCGATGATACTCGGCACTATTATGAAAACAAACATCATTTTGATTATAATAGCTGTTGCAGAAAGCGCGATTTCGAATGTCGATATTTGAGAATTTTCAGATCGTCAGTTCAACGAGATTTTTAACCCAGCTTAAAAATGTCTGATATCGATGATACGCGGCACTATTATGAAAACAAACATCATTTTGATTAAAATAGCTGTGGCAGAAAGCGCGATTTCGAATGTCGATATTTGAGAATTTTCAGATCGTCAGTTCAACGAGATTTTTAACCCAGCTTAAAAATGTCTGATATCGATGATACTCGGCACTATTATGAAAACAAACATCATTTTGATTATAATAGCTGTGGCAGAAAGCGCGATATCGAATGTCGACATTGAAAATTTTTCTGAAAATTTTTCCAAGTCCGAGAATTCAACGAAATTTTACCCAGCTTAAATATGTGTGATATCGATGATACTCGGCACTATTATGAAAACAAACAACATTTTGATTATAAAAGCTGTGGCAGAAAGCGCGATTTCGAATGACGATATTTGAGAATTTTCAGATCGTCAGTTCAACGAGATTTTTAACCCAGCTTAAAAATGTCTGATATCGATGATACTCGGCACTATTATGAAAACAAACATCATTTTGATTATAATAGCTGTGGCAGAAAGCGCGATTTCGAATGTCGATATTTGAGAATTTTCAGATCGTCAGTTCAACGAGATTTTTAACCCAGCTTAAAAATGTCTGATATCGATGATACTCGGCACTATTATGAAAACAAACATCATTTTGATTATAATAGCTGTGGCAGAAAGCGCGATAACGAATGTCGACATTGAAAATTTTTCTGAAAATCTTTCCAAGTCCGAGAATTCAACGAAATTTTACCCAGCTTAAATATGTCTGATATCGATGATACTCGGCACTATTATGAAAACAAACATCATTTTGATTATAATAGCTGTTGCAGAAAGCGCGATTTCGAATGTCGATATTTGAGAATTTTCAGATCGTCAGTTCAACGAGATTTTTAACCCAGCTTAAAAATGTCTGATATCGATGATACGCGGCACTATTATGAAAACAAACATCATTTTGATTAAAATAGCTGTGGCAGAAAGCGCGATTTCGAATGTCGATATTTGAGAATTTTCAGATCGTCAGTTCAACGAGATTTTTAACCCAGCTTAAAAATGTCTGATATCGATGATACTCGGCACTATTATGAAAACAAACATCATTTTGATTATAATAGCTGTGGCAGAAAGCGCGATATCGAATGTCGACATTGAAAATTTTTCTGAAAATTTTTCCAAGTCCGAGAATTCAACGAAATTTTACCCAGCTTAAATATGTGTGATATCGATGATACTCGGCACTATTATGAAAACAAACAACATTTTGATTATAAAAGCTGTGGCAGAAAGCGCGATTTCGAATGACGATATTTGAGAATTTTCAGATCGTCAGTTCAACGAGATTTTTAACCCAGCTTAAAAATGTCTGATATCGATGATACTCGGCACTATTATGAAAACAAACATCATTTTGATTATAATAGCTGTGGCAGAAAGCGCGATTTCGAATGTCGATATTTGAGAATTTTCAGATCGTCAGTTCAACGAGATTTTTAACCCAGCTTAAAAATGTCTGATATCGATGATACTCGGCACTATTATGAAAACAAACATCATTTTGATTATAATAGCTGTGGCAGAAAGCGCGATATCGAATGTCGACATTGAAAATTTTTCTGAAAATTTTTCCAAGTCCGAGAATTCAACGAAATTTTACCCAGCTTAAATATGTCTGATATCGATGATACTCGGCACTATTATGAAAACAAACATCATTTTGATTATAATAGCTGTTGCAGAAAGCGCGATTTCGAATGTCGATATTTGAGAATTTTCAGATCGTCAGTTCAACGAGATTTTTAACCCAGCTTAAAAATGTCTGATATCGATGATACTCGGCACTATTATGAAAACAAACATCATTTTGATTATAATAGCTGTGGCAGAAAGCGCGATATCGAATGTCGACATTGAAAATTTTTCTGAAAATTTTTCCAAGTCCGAGAATTCAACGAAATTTTACCCAGCTTAAATATGTCTGATATCGATGATACTCGGCACTATTATGAAAACAAACATCATTTTGATTATAATAGCTGTGGCAGAAAGCGCGATATCGAATGTCGACATTGAAAATTTTTCTGAAAATCTTTCCAAGTCCGAGAATTCAACGAAATTTTACCCAGCTTAAATATGTCTGATATCGATGATACTCGGCACTATTATGAAAACAAACATCATTTTGATTATAATATCTGTTGCAGAAAGCGCGATTTCGAATGTCGATATTTGAGAATTTTCAGATCGTCAGTTCAACGAGATTTTTAACCCAGCTTAAAAATGTCTGATATCGATGATACGCGGCACTATTATGAAAACAAACATCATTTTGATTAAAATAGCTGTGGCAGAAAGCGCGATTTCGAATGTCGATATTTGAGAATTTTCAGATCGTCAGTTCAACGAGATATTTAACCCAGCTTAAAAATGTCTGATATCGATGATACTCGGCACTATTATGAAAACAAACATCATTTTGATTATAATAGCTGTGGCAGAAAGCGCGATATCGAATGTCGACATTGAAAATTTTTCCAAGTCCGAGAAATCAACGAAATTTTACTCGGCACTATTATGAAAACAAACATCATTTTGATTATAATAGCTGTGGCAGAAAGCGCGATTTCGAATGTCGATATTTGAGAATTTTCAGATCGTCAGTTCAACGAGATTTTGAACCCAGCTTAAAAATGTCTGATATCGATGATACTCGGCACTATTATGAAAACAAACATCATTTTGATTATAATAGCTGTGGCAGAAAGCGCGATTTCGAATGTCGATATTTGAGAATTTTCAGATCGTCAGTTCAACGAGATTTTGAACCCAGCTTAAAAATGTCTGATATCGATGATACTCGGCACTATTATGAAAACAAACATCATTTTGATTATAATAGCTGTGGCAGAAAGCGCGATATCGAATGTCGACATTGAAAATTTTTCTGAAAATTTTTCCAAGTCCGAGAATTCAGCGAAATTTTACCCAGCTTAAATATGTCTGATATCGATGATACTCGGCACTATTATGAAAACAAACATCATTTTGATTATAAAAGCTGTGGCAGAAAGCGCGATTTCGAATGTCGATACTTGAGAATTTTCAGATCGTCAGTTCAACGAGATTTTTAAACCAGCTTAAAAATGTCTGATATCGATGATACGCGGCACTATTATGAAAACAAACATCATTTTGATTATAATAGCTGTGGCAGAAAGCGCGATATCGAATGTCGACATTGAAAATTTTTCTGAAAATTTTTCCAAGTCCGAGAAATCAACGAAATTTTACCCAGCTTAAATATGTCTGATATCGATGATACTCGGCACTATTATGAAAACAAACATCATTTTGATTATAATAGCTGTGGCAGAAAGCGCGATATCGAATGTCGACATTGAAAATTTTTCTGAAAATTTTTCCAAGTCCGAGAATTCAACGAAATTTTACCCAGCTTAAATATGTCTGATATCGATGATACTCGGCACTATTATGAAAGCAAACATCATTTTGATTATAATAGCTGTGGCAGAAAGCGCGATTTCGAATGTCGATATTTGAGAATTTTCAGATCGTCAGTTCAACGAGATTTTTAACCCAGCTTAAAAATGTCTGATATCGATGATACTCGGCACTATTATGAAAACAAACATCATTTTGATTATAATAGCTGTGGCAGAAAGCGCGATATCGAATGTCGACATTGAAAATTTTTCTGAAAATTTTTCCAAGTCCGAGAATTCAACGAAATTTTACCCAGCTTAAATATGTCTGATATCGATGATACTCGGCACTATTATGAAAACAAACATCATTTTGATTATAATAGCTGTTGCAGAAAGCGCGATTTCGAATGTCGATATTTGAGAATTTTCAGATCGTCAGTTCAACGAGATTTTTAACCCAGCTTAAAAATGTCTGATATCGATGATACTCGGCACTATTATGAAAACAAACATCATTTTGATTAAAATAGCTGTGGCAGAAAGCGCGATTTCGAATGTCGATATTTGAGAATTTTCAGATCGTCAGTTCAACGAGATTTTTAACCCAGCTTAAAAATGTCTGATATCGATGATACTCGGCACTATTATGAAAACAAACATCATTTTGATTATAATAGCAGTGTCAGAAAGCGCGATATCGAATGTCGACATTGAAAATTTTTCTGAAAATTTTTCCAAGTCCGAGAAATCAACGAAATTTTACCCAGCATAAATATGTCTGATGTCGATAATACTCGGCACTATTATGAAAACAAACATCATTTTGATTATAATAGCTGTGGCAGAAAGCGCGATATCGAATGTCGACATTGAAAATTTTTCTGAAAATTTTTCCAAGTCCGAGAATTCAACGAAATTTTACCCAGCTTAAATATGTCTGATATCGATGATACTCGGCACTATTATGAAAACAAACATCATTTTGATTATAATAGCTGTGGCAGAAAGCGCGATTTCGAATGTCGATATTTGAGAATTTTCAGATCGTCAGTTCAACGAGATTTTGAACCCAGCTTAAAAATGTCTGATATCGATGATACTCGGCACTATTATGAAAACAAACATCATTTTGATTATAATAGCTGTGGCAGAAAGCGCGATATCGAATGTCGACATTGAAAATTTTTCTGAAAATTTTTCCAAGTCCGAGAATTCAGCGAAATTTTACCCAGCTTAAATATGTCTGATATCGATGATACTCGGCACTATTATGAAAACAAACATCATTTTGATTATAAAAGCTGTGGCAGAAAGCGCGATTTCGAATGTCGATATTTGAGAATTTTCAGATCGTCAGTTCAACGAGATTTTTAAACCAGCTTAAAAATGTCTGATATCGATGATACGCGGCACTATTATGAAAACAAACATCATTTTGATTATAATAGCTGTGGCAGAAAGCGCGATATCGAATGTCGACATTGAAAATTTTTCTGAAAATTTTTCCAAGTCCGAGAAATCAACGAAATTTTACCCAGCTTAAATATGTCTGATATCGATAATACTCGGCACTATTATGAAAACAAACATCATTTTGATTATAATAGCTGTGGCAGAAAGCGCGATATCGAATGTCGACATTGAAAATTTTTCTGAAAATTTTTCCAAGTCCGAGAATTCAACGAAATTTTACCCAGCTTAAATATGTCTGATATCGATGATACTCGGCACTATTATGAAAACAAACATCATTTTGATTATAATAGCTGTTGCAGAAAGCGCGATTTCGAATGTCGATATTTGAGAATTTTCAGATCGTCAGTTCAACGAGATTTTTAACCCAGCTTAAAAATGTCTGATATCGATGATACTCGGCACTATTATGAAAACAAACATCATTTTGATTAAAATAGCTGTGGCAGAAAGCGCGATTTCGAATGTCGATATTTGAGAATTTTCAGATCGTCAGTTCAACGAGATTTTTAACCCAGCTTAAAAATGTCTGATATCGATGATACTCGGCACTATTATGAAAACAAACATCATTTTGATTATAATAGCTGTGTCAGAAAGCGCGATATCGAATGTCGACATTGAAAATTTTTCTGAAAATTTTTCCAAGTCCGAGAAATCAACGAAATTTTACCCAGCTTAAATATGTCTGATGTCGATGATACTCGGCACTATTATGAAAACAAACATCATTTTGATTATAATAGCTGTGGCAGAAAGCGCGATATCGAATGTCGACATTGAAAATTTTTCTGAAAATTTTTCCAAGTCCGAGAATTCAACGAAATTTTACCCAGCTTAAATATGTCTGATATCGATGATACTCGGCACTATTATGAAAACAAACATCATTTTGATTATAATAGCTGTGGCAGAAAGCGCGATTTCGAATGTCGATATTTGAGAATTTTCAGATCGTCAGTTCAACGAGATTTTGAACCCAGCTTAAAAATGTCTGATATCGATGATACTCGGCACTATTATGAAAACAAACATCATTTTGATTATAATAGCTGTGGCAGAAAGCGCGATATCGAATGTCGACATTGAAAATTTTTCTGAAAATTTTTCCAAGTCCGAGAATTCAGCGAAATTTTACCCAGCTTAAATATGTCTGATATCGATGATACTCGGCACTATTATGAAAACAAACATCATTTTGATTATAAAAGCTGTGGCAGAAAGCGCGATTTCGAATGTCGATATTTGAGAATTTTCAGATCGTCAGTTCAACGAGATTTTTAACCCAGCTTAAAAATGTCTGATATCGATGATACTCGGCACTATTATGAAAACAAACATCATTTTGATTATAATAGCTGTGGCAGAAAGCGCGATATCGAATGTCGACATTGAAAATTTTTCTGAAAATTTTTCCAAGTCCGAGAATTCAACGAAATTTTACCCAGCTTAAATATGTCTGATATCGATGATACTCGGCACTATTATGAAAACAAACATCATTTTGATTATAATAGCTGTGGCAGAAAGCGCGATATCGAATGTCGACATTGAAAATTTTTCTGAAAATTTTTCCAAGTCCGAGAATTCAACGAAATTTTACCCAGCTTAAATATGTCTGATATCGATGATACTCGGCACTATTATGAAAACAAACATCATTTTGATTATAATAGCTGTGGCAGAAAGCGCGATATCGAATGTCGACATTGAAAATTTTTCTGAAAATTTTTCCAAGTCCGAGAATTCAACGAAATTTTACCCAGCTTAAATATGTCTGATATCGATGATACTCGGCACTATTATGAAAACAAACATCATTTTGATTATAATAGCTGTGGCAGAAAGCGCGATTTCGAATGTCGATATTTGAGAATTTTCAGATCTTCAGTTCAACGAGATTTTTAACCCAGCTTAAAAATGTCTGATATCGATGATACTCGGCACTATTATGAAAACAGACATCATTTTGATTATAATAGCTGTGGCAGAAAGCGCGATTTCGAATGTCGATATTTGAGAATTTTCAGATCGTCAGTTCAACGAGATTTTTAACCCAGCTTAAAAATGTCTGATATCGATGATACTCGGCACTATTATGAAAACAAACATCATTTTGATTATAATAGCTGTGGCAGAAAGCGCGATATCGAATGTCGACATTGAAAATTTTTCTGAAAATCTATCCAAGTCCGAGAATTCAACGAAATTTTACCCAGCTTAAATATGTCTGATATCGATGATACTCGGCACTATTATGAAAACAAACATCATTTTGATTATAATAGCTGTTGCAGAAAGCGCGATTTCGAATGTCGATATTTGAGAATTTTCAGATCGTCAGTTCAACGAGAATTTTAACCCAGCTTAAAAATGTCTGATATCGATGATACGCGGCACTATTATGAAAACAAACATCATTTTGATTAAAATAGCTGTGGCAGAAAGCGCGATTTCGAATGTCGATATTTGAGAATTTTCAGATCGTCAGTTCAACGAGATTTTTAACCCAGCTTAAAAATGTCTGATATCGATGATACTCGGCACTATTATGAAAACAAACATCATTTTGATTATAATAGCTGTGGCAGAAAGCGCGATATCGAATGTCGACATTGAAAATTTTTCTGAAAATTTTTCCAAGTCCGAGAATTCAACGAAATTTTACCCAGCTTAAATATGTGTGATATCGATGATACTCGGCACTATTATGAAAACAAACAACATTTTGATTATAAAAGCTGTGGCAGAAAGCGCGATTTCGAATGACGATATTTGAGAATTTTCAGATCGTCAGTTCAACGAGATTTTTAACCCAGCTTAAAAATGTCTGATATCGATGATACTCGGCACTATTATGAAAACAAACATCATTTTGATTATAATAGCTGTGGCAGAAAGCGCGATTTCGAATGTCGATATTTGAGAATTTTCAGATCGTCAGTTCAACGAGATTTTTAACCCAGCTTAAAAATGTCTGATATCGATGATACTCGGCACTATTATGAAAACAAACATCATTTTGATTATAATAGCTGTGGCAGAAAGCGCGATAACGAATGTCGACATTGAAAATTTTTCTGAAAATCTTTCCAAGTCCGAGAATTCAACGAAATTTTACCCAGCTTAAATATGTCTGATATCGATGATACTCGGCACTATTATGAAAACAAACATCATTTTGATTATAATAGCTGTTGCAGAAAGCGCGATTTCGAATGTCGATATTTGAGAATTTTCAGATCGTCAGTTCAACGAGATTTTTAACCCAGCTTAAAAATGTCTGATATCGATGATACGCGGCACTATTATGAAAACAAACATCATTTTGATTAAAATAGCTGTGGCAGAAAGCGCGATTTCGAATGTCGATATTTGAGAATTTTCAGATCGTCAGTTCAACGAGATTTTTAACCCAGCTTAAAAATGTCTGATATCGATGATACTCGGCACTATTATGAAAACAAACATCATTTTGATTATAATAGCTGTGGCAGAAAGCGCGATATAGAATGTCGACATTGAAAATTTTTCTGAAAATTTTTCCAAGTCCGAGAATTCAACGAAATTTTACCCAGCTTAAATATGTGTGATATCGATGATACTCGGCACTATTATGAAAACAAACAACATTTTGATTATAAAAGCTGTGGCAGAAAGCGCGATTTCGAATGACGATATTTGAGAATTTTCAGATCGTCAGTTCAACGAGATTTTTAACCCAGCTTAAAAATGTCTGATATCGATGATACTCGGCACTATTATGAAAACAAACATCATTTTGATTATAATAGCTGTGGCAGAAAGCGCGATTTCGAATGTCGATATTTGAGAATTTTCAGATCGTCAGTTCAACGAGATTTTTAACCCAGCTTAAAAATGTCTGATATCGATGATACTCGGCACTATTATGAAAACAAACATCATTTTGATTATAATAGCTGTGGCAGAAAGCGCGATATCGAATGTCGACATTGAAAATTTTTCTGAAAATCTTTCCAAGTCCGAGAATTCAACGAAATTTTACCCAGCTTAAATATGTCTGATATCGATGATACTCGGCACTATTATGAAAACAAACATCATTTTGATTATAATAGCTGTTGCAGAAAGCGCGATTTCGAATGTCGATATTTGAGAATTTTCAGATCGTCAGTTCAACGAGATTTTTAACCCAGCTTAAAAATGTCTGATATCGATGATACGCGGCACTATTATGAAAACAAACATCATTTTGATTAAAATAGCTGTGGCAGAAAGCGCGATTTCGAATGTCGATATTTGAGAATTTTCAGATCGTCAGTTCAACGAGATTTTTAACCCAGCTTAAAAATGTCTGATATCGATGATACTCGGCACTATTATGAAAACAAACATCATTTTGATTATAATAGCTGTGGCAGAAAGCGCGATATCGAATGTCGACATTGAAAATTTTTCTGAAAATTTTTCCAAGTCCGAGAATTCAACGAAATTTTACCCAGCTTAAATATGTGTGATATCGATGATACTCGGCACTATTATGAAAACAAACAACATTTTGATTATAAAAGCTGTGGCAGAAAGCGCGATTTCGAATGACGATATTTGAGAATTTTCAGATCGTCAGTTCAACGAGATTTTTAACCCAGCTTAAAAATGTCTGATATCGATGATACTCGGCACTATTATGAAAACAAACATCATTTTGATTATAATAGCTGTGGCAGAAAGCGCGATTTCGAATGTCGATATTTGAGAATTTTCAGATCGTCAGTTCAACGAGATTTTTAACCCAGCTTAAAAATGTCTGATATCGATGATACTCGGCACTATTATGAAAACAAACATCATTTTGATTATAATAGCTGTGGCAGAAAGCGCGATATCGAATGTCGACATTGAAAATTTTTCTGAAAATTTTTCCAAGTCCGAGAATTCAACGAAATTTTACCCAGCTTAAATATGTCTGATATCGATGATACTCGGCACTATTATGAAAACAAACATCATTTTGATTATAATAGCTGTTGCAGAAAGCGCGATTTCGAATGTCGATATTTGAGAATTTTCAGATCGTCAGTTCAACGAGATTTTTAACCCAGCTTAAAAATGTCTGATATCGATGATTCGCGGCACTATTATGAAAACAAACATCATTTTGATTAAAATAGCTGTGGCAGAAAGCGCGATTTCGAATGTCGATATTTGAGAATTTTCAGATCGTCAGTTCAACGAGATTTTTAACCCAGCTTAAAAATGTCTGATATCGATGATACTCGGCACTATTATGAAAACAAACATCATTTTGATTATAATAGCTGTGTCAGAAAGCGCGATATCGAATGTCGACATTGAAAATTTTTCTGAAAATTTTTCCAAGTCCAAGAAATCAACGAAATTTTACCCAGCTTAAATATGTCTGATATCGATGATACTCGGCACTATTATGAAAACAAACATCATTTTGATTATAATAGCTGTGTCAGAAAGCGCGATATCGAATGTCGACATTGAAAATTTTTCTGAAAATTTTTCCAAGTCCGAGAATTCAACGAAATTTTACCCAGCTTAAATATGTCTGATATCGATGATACTCGGCACTATTATGAAAACAAACATCATTTTGATTATAATAGCTGTGGCAGAAAGCGCGATATCGAATGTCGACATTGAAAATTTTTCTGAAAATTTTTCCAAGTCCGAGAATTCAACGAAATTTTACCCAGCTTAAATATGTCTGATATCGATGATACTCGGCACTATTATGAAAACAAACATCATTTTGATTATAATAGCTGTGGCAGAAAGCGCGATATCGAATGTCGACATTGAAAATTTTTCTGAAAATCTTTCCAAGTCCGAGAATTCAACGAAATTTTACCCAGCTTAAATATGTCTGATATCGATGATACTCGGCACTATTATGAAAACAAACATCATTTTGATTATAATATCTGTTGCAGAAAGCGCGATTTCGAATGTCGATATTTGAGAATTTTCAGATCGTCAGTTCAACGAGATTTTTAACCCAGCTTAAAAATGTCTGATATCGATGATACGCGGCACTATTATGAAAACAAACATCATTTTGATTAAAATAGCTGTGGCAGAAAGCGCGATTTCGAATGTCGATATTTGAGAATTTTCAGATCGTCAGTTCAACGAGATATTTAACCCAGCTTAAAAATGTCTGATATCGATGATACTCGGCACTATTATGAAAACAAACATCATTTTGATTATAATAGCTGTGGCAGAAAGCGCGATATCGAATGTCGACATTGAAAATTTTTCTGAAAATTTTTCCAAGTCCGAGAAATCAACGAAATTTTACTCGGCACTATTATGAAAACAAACATCATTTTGATTATAATAGCTGTGGCAGAAAGCGCGATTTCGAATGTCGATATTTGAGAATTTTCAGATCGTCAGTTCAACGAGATTTTGAACCCAGCTTAAAAATGTCTGATATCGATGATACTCGGCACTATTATGAAAACAAACATCATTTTGATTATAATAGCTGTGGCAGAAAGCGCGATATCGAATGTCGACATTGAAAATTTTTCTGAAAATTTTTCCAAGTCCGAGAATTCAGCGAAATTTTACCCAGCTTAAATATGTCTGATATCGATGATACTCGGCACTATTATGAAAACAAACATCATTTTGATTATAAAAGCTGTGGCAGAAAGCGCGATTTCGAATGTCGATATTTGAGAATTTTCAGATCGTCAGTTCAACGAGATTTTTAAACCAGCTTAAAAATGTCTGATATCGATGATACGCGGCACTATTATGAAAACAAACATCATTTTGATTATGATAGCTGTGGCAGAAAGCGCGATATCGAATGTCGACATTGAAAATTTTTCTGAAAATTTTTCCAAGTCCGAGAAATCAACGAAATTTTACCCAGCTTAAATATGTCTGATATCGATGATACTCGGCACTATTATGAAAACAAACATCATTTTGATTATAATAGCTGTGGCAGAAAGCGCGATATCGAATGTCGACATTGAAAATTTTTCTGAAAATTTTTCCAAGTCCGAGAATTCAACGAAATTTTACCCAGCTTAAATATGTCTGATATCGATGATACTCGGCACTATTATGAAAACAAACATCATTTGGATTATAATAGCTGTGGCAGAAAGCGCGATTTCGAATGTCGATATTTGAGAAATTTCAGATCGTCAGTTCAACGAGATTTTTAACCCAGCTTAAAAATGTCTGATATCGATGATACTCGGCACTATTATGAAAACAGACATCATTTTGATTATAATAGCTGTGGCAGAAAGCGCGGTTTCGAATGTCGATATTTGAGAATTTTCAGATCGTCAATTCAACGAGATTTTTAAACCAGCTTAAAAATGTCTGATATCGATGATACGCGGCACTATTATGAAAACAAACATCATTTTGATTATAATAGCTGTGGCAGAAAGCGCGATATCGAATGTCGACATTGAAAATTTTTCTGAAAATTTTTCCAAGTCCGAGAAATCAACGAAATTTTACCCAGCTTAAATATGTCTGATATCGATGATACTCGGCACTATTATGAAAACAAACATCATTTTGATTATAATAGCTGTGGCAGAAAGAGCGATATCGAATGTCGACATTGAAAATTTTTCTGAAAATTTTTCCAAGTCCGAGAATTCAACGAAATTTTACCCAGCTTAAATATGTCTGATATCGATGATACTCGGCACTATTATGAAAGCAAACATCATTTTGATTATAATAGCTGTGGCAGAAAGCGCGATTTCGAATGTCGATATTTGAGAATTTTCAGATCGTCAGTTCAACGAGATTTTTAACCCAGCTTAAAAATGTCTGATATCGATGATACGCGGCACTATTATGAAAACAAACATCATTTTGATTAAAATAGCTGTGGCAGAAAGCGCGATTTCGAATGTCGATATTTGAGAATTTTCAGATAGTAAGTTCAACGAGATTTTTAACCCAGCTTAAAAATGTCTGATATCGATGATACTCGGCACTATTATGAAAACAAACATCATTTTGATTATAATAGCTGTGGCAGAAAGCGCGATTTCGAATGTCGATATTTGAGAATTTTCAGATCGTCAGTTCAACGAGATTTTTAACCCAGCTTAAAAATGTCTGATATCGATGATACTCGGCACTATTATGAAAACAAACATCATTTTGATTATAATAGCTGTGGCAGAAAGCGCGATATCGAATGTCGACATTGAAAATTTTTCTGAAAATCTTTCCAAGTCCGAGAATTCAACGAAATTTTACCCAGCTTAAATATGTCTGATATCGATGATACTCGGCACTATTATGAAAACAAACATCATTTTGATTATAATAGCTGTTGCAGAAAGCGCGATTTCGAATGTCGATATTTGAGAATTTTCAGATCGTCAGTTCAACGAGATTTTTAACCCAGCTTAAAAATGTCTGATATCGATGATACGCGGCACTATTATGAAAACAAACATCATTTTGATTAAAATAGCTGTGGCAGAAAGCGCGATTTCGAATGTCGATATTTGAGAATTTTCAGATCGTCAGTTCAACGAGATTTTTAACCCAGCTTAAAAATGTCTGATATCGATGATACTCGGCACTATTATGAAAACAAACATCATTTTGATTATAATAGCTGTGGCAGAAAGCGCGATATCGAATGTCGACATTGAAAATTTTTCTGAAAATTTTTCCAAGTCCGAGAATTCAACGAAATTTTACCCAGCTTAAATATGTGTGATATCGATGATACTCGGCACTATTATGAAAACAAACAACATTTTGATTATAAAAGCTGTGGCAGAAAGCGCGATTTCGAATGACGATATTTGAGAATTTTCAGATCGTCAGTTCAACGAGATTTTTAACCCAGCTTAAAAATGTCTGATATCGATGATACTCGGCACTATTATGAAAACAAACATCATTTTGATTATAATAGCTGTGGCAGAAAGCGCGATTTCGAATGTCGATATTTGAGAATTTTCAGATCGTCAGTTCAACGAGATTTTTAACCCAGCTTAAAAATGTCTGATATCGATGATACTCGGCACTATTATGAAAACAAACATCATTTTGATTATAATAGCTGTGGCAGAAAGCGCGATATCGAATGTCGACATTGAAAATTTTTCTGAAAATTTTTCCAAGTCCGAGAATTCAACGAAATTTTACCCAGCTTAAATATGTCTGATATCGATGATACTCGGCACTATTATGAAAACAAACATCATTTTGATTATAATAGCTGTTGCAGAAAGCGCGATTTCGAATGTCGATATTTGAGAATTTTCAGATCGTCAGTTCAACGAGATTTTTAACCCAGCTTAAAAATGTCTGATATCGATGATTCGCGGCACTATTATGAAAACAAACATCATTTTGATTAAAATAGCTGTGGCAGAAAGCGCGATTTCGAATGTCGATATTTGAGAATTTTCAGATCGTCAGTTCAACGAGATTTTTAACCCAGCTTAAAAATGTCTGATATCGATGATACTCGGCACTATTATGAAAACAAACATCATTTTGATTATAATAGCTGTGTCAGAAAGCGCGATATCGAATGTCGACATTGAAAATTTTTCTGAAAATTTTTCCAAGTCCAAGAAATCAACGAAATTTTACCCAGCTTAAATATGTCTGATATCGATGATACTCGGCACTATTATGAAAACAAACATCATTTTGATTATAATAGCTGTGTCAGAAAGCGCGATATCGAATGTCGACATTGAAAATTTTTCTGAAAATTTTTCCAAGTCCGAGAATTCAACGAAATTTTACCCAGCTTAAATATGTCTGATATCGATGATACTCGGCACTATTATGAAAACAAACATCATTTTGATTATAATAGCTGTGGCAGAAAGCGCGATATCGAATGTCGACATTGAAAATTTTTCTGAAAATTTTTCCAAGTCCGAGAATTCAACGAAATTTTACCCAGCTTAAATATGTCTGATATCGATGATACTCGGCACTATTATGAAAACAAACATCATTTTGATTATAATAGCTGTGGCAGAAAGCGCGATATCGAATGTCGACATTGAAAATTTTTCTGAAAATCTTTCCAAGTCCGAGAATTCAACGAAATTTTACCCAGCTTAAATATGTCTGATATCGATGATACTCGGCACTATTATGAAAACAAACATCATTTTGATTATAATATCTGTTGCAGAAAGCGCGATTTCGAATGTCGATATTTGAGAATTTTCAGATCGTCAGTTCAACGAGATTTTTAACCCAGCTTAAAAATGTCTGATATCGATGATACGCGGCACTATTATGAAAACAAACATCATTTTGATTAAAATAGCTGTGGCAGAAAGCGCGATTTCGAATGTCGATATTTGAGAATTTTCAGATCGTCAGTTCAACGAGATATTTAACCCAGCTTAAAAATGTCTGATATCGATGATACTCGGCACTATTATGAAAACAAACATCATTTTGATTATAATAGCTGTGGCAGAAAGCGCGATATCGAATGTCGACATTGAAAATTTTTCTGAAAATTTTTCCAAGTCCGAGAAATCAACGAAATTTTACTCGGCACTATTATGAAAACAAACATCATTTTGATTATAATAGCTGTGGCAGAAAGCGCGATTTCGAATGTCGATATTTGAGAATTTTCAGATCGTCAGTTCAACGAGATTTTGAACCCAGCTTAAAAATGTCTGATATCGATGATACTCGGCACTATTATGAAAACAAACATCATTTTGATTATAATAGCTGTGGCAGAAAGCGCGATATCGAATGTCGACATTGAAAATTTTTCTGAAAATTTTTCCAAGTCCGAGAATTCAGCGAAATTTTACCCAGCTTAAATATGTCTGATATCGATGATACTCGGCACTATTATGAAAACAAACATCATTTTGATTATAAAAGCTGTGGCAGAAAGCGCGATTTCGAATGTCGATATTTGAGAATTTTCAGATCGTCAGTTCAACGAGATTTTTAAACCAGCTTAAAAATGTCTGATATCGATGATACGCGGCACTATTATGAAAACAAACATCATTTTGATTATGATAGCTGTGGCAGAAAGCGCGATATCGAATGTCGACATTGAAAATTTTTCTGAAAATTTTTCCAAGTCCGAGAAATCAACGAAATTTTACCCAGCTTAAATATGTCTGATATCGATGATACTCGGCACTATTATGAAAACAAACATCATTTTGATTATAATAGCTGTGGCAGAAAGCGCGATATCGAATGTCGACATTGAAAATTTTTCTGAAAATTTTTCCAAGTCCGAGAATTCAACGAAATTTTACCCAGCTTAAATATGTCTGATATCGATGATACTCGGCACTATTATGAAAACAAACATCATTTGGATTATAATAGCTGTGGCAGAAAGCGCGATTTCGAATGTCGATATTTGAGAAATTTCAGATCGTCAGTTCAACGAGATTTTTAACCCAGCTTAAAAATGTCTGATATCGATGATACTCGGCACTATTATGAAAACAGACATCATTTTGATTATAATAGCTGTGGCAGAAAGCGCGGTTTCGAATGTCGATATTTGAGAATTTTCAGATCGTCAATTCAACGAGATTTTTAAACCAGCTTAAAAATGTCTGATATCGATGATACGCGGCACTATTATGAAAACAAACATCATTTTGATTATAATAGCTGTGGCAGAAAGCGCGATATCGAATGTCGACATTGAAAATTTTTCTGAAAATTTTTCCAAGTCCGAGAAATCAACGAAATTTTACCCAGCTTAAATATGTCTGATATCGATGATACTCGGCACTATTATGAAAACAAACATCATTTTGATTATAATAGCTGTGGCAGAAAGAGCGATATCGAATGTCGACATTGAAAATTTTTCTGAAAATTTTTCCAAGTCCGAGAATTCAACGAAATTTTACCCAGCTTAAATATGTCTGATATCGATGATACTCGGCACTATTATGAAAGCAAACATCATTTTGATTATAATAGCTGTGGCAGAAAGCGCGATTTCGAATGTCGATATTTGAGAATTTTCAGATCGTCAGTTCAACGAGATTTTTAACCCAGCTTAAAAATGTCTGATATCGATGATACGCGGCACTATTATGAAAACAAACATCATTTTGATTAAAATAGCTGTGGCATAAAGCGCGATTTCGAATGTCGATATTTGAGAATTTTCAGATCGTCAGTTCAACGAGATTTTTAACCCAGCTTAAAAATGTCTGATATCGATGATACTCGGCACTATTATGAAAACAAACATCATTTTGATTATAATAGCTGTGTCAGAAAGCGCGATATCGAATGTCGACATTGAAAATTTTTCTGAAAATTTTTCCAAGTCCGAGAATTCAGCGAAATTTTACCCAGCTTAAATATGTCTGATATCGATGATACTCGGCACTATTATGAAAACAAACATCATTTTGATTATAAAAGCTGTGGCAGAAAGCGCGATTTCGAATGTCGATATTTGAGAATTTTCAGATCGTCAGTTCAACGAGATTTTTAAACCAGCTTAAAAATGTCTGATATCGATGATACGCGGCACTATTATGAAAACAAACATCATTTTGATTATAATAGCTGTGGCAGAAAGCGCGATATCGAATGTCGACATTGAAAATTTTTCTGAAAATTTTTCCAAGTCCGAGAAATCAACGAAATTTTACCCAGCTTAAATATGTCTGATATCGATGATACTCGGCACTATTATGAAAACAAACATCATTTTGATTATAATAGCTGTGGCAGAAAGCGCGATATCGAATGTCGACATTGAAAATTTTTCTGAAAATTTTTCCAAGTCCGAGAATTCAACGAAATTTTACCCAGCTTAAATATGTCTGATATCGATGATACTCGGCACTATTATGAAAACAAACATCATTTGGATTATAATAGCTGTGGCAGAAAGCGCGATTTCGAATGTCGATATTTGAGAAATTTCAGATCGTCAGTTCAACGAGATTTTTAACCCAGCTTAAAAATGTCTGATATCGATGATACTCGGCACTATTATGAAAACAGACATCATTTTGATTATAATAGCTGTGGCAGAAAGCGCGGTTTCGAATGTCGATATTTGAGAATTTTCAGATCGTCAATTCAACGAGATTTTTAAACCAGCTTAAAAATGTCTGATATCGATGATACGCGGCACTATTATGAAAACAAACATCATTTTGATTATAATAGCTGTGGCAGAAAGCGCGATATCGAATGTCGACATTGAAAATTTTTCTGAAAATTTTTCCAAGTCCGAGAAATCAACGAAATTTTACCCAGCTTAAATATGTCTGATATCGATGATACTCGGCACTATTATGAAAACAAACATCATTTTGATTATAATAGCTGTGGCAGAAAGCGCGATATCGAATGTCGACATTGAAAATTTTTCTGAAAATTTTTCCAAGTCCGAGAATTCAACGAAATTTTACCCAGCTTAAATATGTCTGATATCGATGATACTCGGCACTATTATGAAAGCAAACATCATTTTGATTATAATAGCTGTGGCAGAAAGCGCGATTTCGAATGTCGATATTTGAGAATTTTCAGATCGTCAGTTCAACGAGATTTTTAACCCAGCTTAAAAATGTCTGATATCGATGATACGCGGCACTATTATGAAAACAAACATCATTTTGATTAAAATAGCTGTGGCAGAAAGCGCGATTTCGAATGTCGATATTTGAGAATTTTCAGATAGTAAGTTCAACGAGATTTTTAACCCAGCTTAAAAATGTCTGATATCGATGATACTCGGCACTATTATGAAAACAAACATCATTTTGATTATAATAGCTGTGGCAGAAAGCGCGATATCGAATGTCGACATTGAAAATATTTCTGAAAATTTTTCCAAGTCCGAGAATTCAACGAAATTTTACCCAGCTTAAATATGTCTGATATCGATGATACTCGGCACTATTATGAAAACAAACAACATTTTGATTATAATAGCTGTGGCAGAAAGCGCGATTTCGAATGACGATATTTGAGAATTTTCAGATCTAACTTGAAGGCTTCCGCGGCCGTCGTCCATTGTTGAATTCTTCCTGAGGAAGTTCTTCTGCAACGAAGAACGAAACGTCGGCAGTAGAGAAATCCGAGACACGCGGTTCCAACCGGAAGCCAAGAATTCAACAATTTTCAGATCGTCAGTTCAACGAGATTTTTAACCCAGCTTAAAAATGTCTGATATCGATGATACTCGGCACTATTATGAAAACAAACATCATTTTGATTATAATAGCTGTGGCAGAAAGCGCGATATCGAATGTCGACATTGAAAATCTTTCTGAAAATTTTTCCAAGTCCGAGAAATCAACGAAATTTTACCCAGCTTAAATATGTCTGATATCGATGATACTCGGCACTATTATGAAAACAAACATCATTTTGATTATAATAGCTGTGGCAGAAAGCGCGATATCGAATGTCGACATTGAAAATTTTTCTGAAAATTTTTCCAAGTCCGAGAATTCAACGAAATTTTACCCAGCTTAAATATGTCTGATATCGATGATACTCGGCACTATTATGAAAACAAACATCATTTTGATTATAATAGCTGTGGCAGAAAGCGCGATTTCGAATGTCGATATTTGAGAATTTTCAGATCGTCAGTTCAACGAGATTTTTAACCCAGCTTAAAAATGTCTGATATCGATGATACTCGGCACTATTATGAAAACAAACATCATTTTGATTATAATAGCTGTGGCAGAAAGCGCGATATCGAATGTCGACATTGAAAATTTTTCTGAAAATTTTTCCAAGTCCGAGAATTCAACGAAGTTTTACCCAGCTTAAATATGTCTGATATCGATGATACTCGGCACTATTATGAAAACAAACATCATTTTGATTATAATAGCTGTGGCAGAAAGCGCGATTTCGAATGTCGATATTTGAGAATTTTCAGATCGTCAGTTCAACGAGATTTTTAACCCAGCTTAAAAATGTCTGATATCGATGATACTCGGCACTATTATGAAAACAAACATCATTTTGATTATAATAGCTGTGGCAGAAAGCGCGATATCGAATGTCGACATTGAAAATTTTTCTGAAAATTTTTCCAAGTCCGAGAATTCAACGAAATTTTACCCAGCTTAAATATGTCTGATATCGATGATACTCGGCACTATTATGAAAACAAACATCATTTTGATTATAATAGCTGTTGCAGAAAGCGCGATTTCGAATGTCGATATTTGAGAATTTTCAGATCGTCAGTTCAACGAGATTTTTAACCCAGCTTAAAAATGTCTGATATCGATGATACTCGGCACTATTATGAAAACAAACATCATTTTGATTAAAATAGCTGTGGCAGAAAGCGCGATTTCGAATGTCGATATTTGAGAGTTTTCAGATCGTCAGTTCAACGAGATTTTTAACCCAGCTTAAAAATGTCTGATATCGATGATACTCGGCACTATTATGAAAACAAACATCATTTTGATTATAATAGCTGTGGCAGAAAGCGCGATATCGAATGTCGACATTGAAAATTTTTCTGAAAATTTTTCCAAGTCCGAGAATTCAACGAAGTTTTACCCAGCTTAAATATGTCTGATATCGATGATACTCGGCACTATTATGAAAACAAACATCATTTTGATTATAATAGCTGTGGCAGAAAGCGCGATTTCGAATGTCGATATTTGAGAATTTTCAGATCGTCAGTTCAACGAGATTTTTAACCCAGCTTAAAAATAACTGATATCGATGATACTCGGCACTATTATGAAAACAAACATCATTTTGATTATAATAGCTGTGGCAGAAAGCGCGATATCGAATGTCGACATTGAAAATTTTTCTGAAAATTTTTCCAAGTCCGAGAATTCAACGAAATTTTACCCAGCTTAAATATGTCTGATATCGATGATACTCGGCACTATTATGAAAACAAACATCATTTTGATTATAATAGCTGTGGCAGAAAGCGCGATATCGAATGTCGACATTGAAAATTTTTCCAAGTCCGAGAATTCAACGAAATTTTACCCAGCTTAAATATGTCTGATATCGATGATACTCGGCACTATTATGAAAACAAACATCATTTTGATTATAATAGCTGTGGCAGAAAGCGCGATTTCGAATGTCGATATTTGAGAATTTTCAGATCGTCAATTCAACGAGATTTTTAAACCAGCTTAAAAATGTCTGATATCGATGATACGCGGCACTATTATGAAAACAAACATCATTTTGATTATAATAGCTGTGGCAGAAAGCGCGATATCGAATGTCGACATTGAAAATTTTTCTGAAAATTTTTCCAAGTCCGAGAAATCAACGAAATTTTACCCAGCTTAAATATGTCTGATATCGATGATACTCGGCACTATTATGAAAACAAACATCATTTTGATTATAATAGCTGTGGCAGAAAGCGCGATATCGAATGTCGACATTGAAAATTTTTCTGAAAATTTTTCCAAGTCCGAGAATTCAACGAAATTTTACCCAGCTTAAATATGTCTGATATCGATGATACTCGGCACTATTATGAAAACAAACATCATTTGGATTATAATAGCTGTGGCAGAAAGCGCGATTTCGAATGTCGATATTTGAGAAATTTCAGATCGTCAGTTCAACGAGATTTTTAACCCAGCTTAAAAATGTCTGATATCGATGATACTCGGCACTATTATGAAAACAGACATCATTTTGATTATAATAGCTGTGGCAGAAAGCGCGGTTTCGAATGTCGATATTTGAGAATTTTCAGATCGTCAATTCAACGAGATTTTTAAACCAGCTTAAAAATGTCTGATATCGATGATACGCGGCACTATTATGAAAACAAACATCATTTTGATTATAATAGCTGTGGCAGAAAGCGCGATATCGAATGTCGACATTGAAAATTTTTCTGAAAATTTTTCCAAGTCCGAGAAATCAACGAAATTTTACCCAGCTTAAATATGTCTGATATCGATGATACTCGGCACTATTATGAAAACAAACATCATTTTGATTATAATAGCTGTGGCAGAAAGCGCGATATCGAATGTCGACATTGAAAATTTTTCTGAAAATTTTTCCAAGTCCGAGAATTCAACGAAATTTTACCCAGCTTAAATATGTCTGATATCGATGATACTCGGCACTATTATGAAAGCAAACATCATTTTGATTATAATAGCTGTGGCAGAAAGCGCGATTTCGAATGTCGATATTTGAGAATTTTCAGATCGTCAGTTCAACGAGATTTTTAACCCAGCTTAAAAATGTCTGATATCGATGATACGCGGCACTATTATGAAAACAAACATCATTTTGATTAAAATAGCTGTGGCAGAAAGCGCGATTTCGAATGTCGATATTTGAGAATTTTCAGATAGTAAGTTCAACGAGATTTTTAACCCAGCTTAAAAATGTCTGATATCGATGATACTCGGCACTATTATGAAAACAAACATCATTTTGATTATAATAGCTGTGGCAGAAAGCGCGATATCGAATGTCGACATTGAAAATATTTCTGAAAATTTTTCCAAGTCCGAGAATTCAACGAAATTTTACCCAGCTTAAATATGTCTGATATCGATGATACTCGGCACTATTATGAAAACAAACAACATTTTGATTATAATAGCTGTGGCAGAAAGCGCGATTTCGAATGACGATATTTGAGAATTTTCAGATCTAACTTGAAGGCTTCCGCGGCCGTCGTCCATTGTTGAATTCTTCCTGAGGAAGTTCTTCTGCAACGAAGAACGAAACGTCGGCAGTAGAGAAATCCGAGACACGCGGTTCCAACCGGAAGCCAAGAATTCAACAATTTTCAGATCGTCAGTTCAACGAGATTTTTAACCCAGCTTAAAAATGTCTGATATCGATGATACTCGGCACTATTATGAAAACAAACATCATTTTGATTATAATAGCTGTGGCAGAAAGCGCGATATCGAATGTCGACATTGAAAATTTTTCTGAAAATTTTTCAAAGTCCGAGAATTCAACGAAATTTTACCCAGCTTAAATATGTCTGATATCGATGATACTCGGCACTATTATGAAAACAAACATCATTTTGATTATAATAGCTGTGGCAGAAAGCGCGATTTCGAATGTCGATATTTGAGAATTTTCAGATCGTCAATTCAACGAGATTTTTAAACCAGCTTAAAAATGTCTGATATCGATGATACGCGGCACTATTATGAAAACAAACATCATTTTGATTATAATAGCTGTGGCAGAAAGCGCGATATCGAATGTCGACATTGAAAATTTTTCTGAAAATTTTTCCAAGTCCGAGAAATCAACGAAATTTTACCCAGCTTAAATATGTCTGATATCGATGATACTCGGCACTATTATGAAAACAAACATCATTTTGATTATAATAGCTGTGGCAGAAAGCGCGATATCGAATGTCGACATTGAAAATTTTTCTGAAAATTTTTCCAAGTCCGAGAATTCAACGAAATTTTACCCAGCTTAAATATGTCTGATATCGATGATACTCGGCACTATTATGAAAACAAACATCATTTGGATTATAATAGCTGTGGCAGAAAGCGCGATTTCGAATGTCGATATTTGAGAAATTTCAGATCGTCAGTTCAACGAGATTTTTAACCCAGCTTAAAAATGTCTGATATCGATGATACTCGGCACTATTATGAAAACAGACATCATTTTGATTATAATAGCTGTGGCAGAAAGCGCGGTTTCGAATGTCGATATTTGAGAATTTTCAGATCGTCAATTCAACGAGATTTTTAAACCAGCTTAAAAATGTCTGATATCGATGATACGCGGCACTATTATGAAAACAAACATCATTTTGATTATAATAGCTGTGGCAGAAAGCGCGATATCGAATGTCGACATTGAAAATTTTTCTGAAAATTTTTCCAAGTCCGAGAAATCAACGAAATTTTACCCAGCTTAAATATGTCTGATATCGATGATACTCGGCACTATTATGAAAACAAACATCATTTTGATTATAATAGCTGTGGCAGAAAGCGCGATATCGAATGTCGACATTGAAAATTTTTCTGAAAATTTTTCCAAGTCCGAGAATTCAACGAAATTTTACCCAGCTTAAATATGTCTGATATCGATGATACTCGGCACTATTATGAAAGCAAACATCATTTTGATTATAATAGCTGTGGCAGAAAGCGCGATTTCGAATGTCGATATTTGAGAATTTTCAGATCGTCAGTTCAACGAGATTTTTAACCCAGCTTAAAAATGTCTGATATCGATGATACGCGGCACTATTATGAAAACAAACATCATTTTGATTAAAATAGCTGTGGCAGAAAGCGCGATTTCGAATGTCGATATTTGAGAATTTTCAGATAGTAAGTTCAACGAGATTTTTAACCCAGCTTAAAAATGTCTGATATCGATGATACTCGGCACTATTATGAAAACAAACATCATTTTGATTATAATAGCTGTGGCAGAAAGCGCGATATCGAATGTCGACATTGAAAATATTTCTGAAAATTTTTCCAAGTCCGAGAATTCAACGAAATTTTACCCAGCTTAAATATGTCTGATATCGATGATACTCGGCACTATTATGAAAACAAACAACATTTTGATTATAATAGCTGTGGCAGAAAGCGCGATTTCGAATGACGATATTTGAGAATTTTCAGATCTAACTTGAAGGCTTCCGCGGCCGTCGTCCATTGTTGAATTCTTCCTGAGGAAGTTCTTCTGCAACGAAGAACGAAACGTCGGCAGTAGAGAAATCCGAGACACGCGGTTCCAACCGGAAGCCAAGAATTCAACAATTTTCAGATCGTCAGTTCAACGAGATTTTTAACCCAGCTTAAAAATGTCTGATATCGATGATACTCGGCACTATTATGAAAACAAACATCATTTTGATTATAATAGCTGTGGCAGAAAGCGCGATATCGAATGTCGACATTGAAAATCTTTCTGAAAATTTTTCCAAGTCCGAGAAATCAACGAAATTTTACCCAGCTTAAATATGTCTGATATCGATGATACTCGGCACTATTATGAAAACAAACATCATTTTGATTATAATAGCTGTGGCAGAAAGCGCGATATCGAATGTCGACATTGAAAATTTTTCTGAAAATTTTTCCAAGTCCGAGAATTCAACGAAATTTTACCCAGCTTAAATATGTCTGATATCGATGATACTCGGCACTATTATGAAAACAAACATCATTTTGATTATAATAGCTGTGGCAGAAAGCGCGATTTCGAATGTCGATATTTGAGAATTTTCAGATCGTCAGTTCAACGAGATTTTTAACCCAGCTTAAAAATGTCTGATATCGATGATACTCGGCACTATTATGAAAACAAACATCATTTTGATTATAATAGCTGTGGCAGAAAGCGCGATATCGAATGTCGACATTGAAAATTTTTCTGAAAATTTTTCCAAGTCCGAGAATTCAACGAAGTTTTACCCAGCTTAAATATGTCTGATATCGATGATACTCGGCACTATTATGAAAACAAACATCATTTTGATTATAATAGCTGTGGCAGAAAGCGCGATTTCGAATGTCGATATTTGAGAATTTTCAGATCGTCAGTTCAACGAGATTTTTAACCCAGCTTAAAAATGTCTGATATCGATGATACTCGGCACTATTATGAAAACAAACATCATTTTGATTATAATAGCTGTGGCAGAAAGCGCGATATCGAATGTCGACATTGAAAATTTTTCTGAAAATTTTTCCAAGTCCGAGAATTCAACGAAATTTTACCCAGCTTAAATATGTCTGATATCGATGATACTCGGCACTATTATGAAAACAAACATCATTTTGATTATAATAGCTGTTGCAGAAAGCGCGATTTCGAATGTCGATATTTGAGAATTTTCAGATCGTCAGTTCAACGAGATTTTTAACCCAGCTTAAAAATGTCTGATATCGATGATACTCGGCACTATTATGAAAACAAACATCATTTTGATTAAAATAGCTGTGGCAGAAAGCGCGATTTCGAATGTCGATATTTGAGAGTTTTCAGATCGTCAGTTCAACGAGATTTTTAACCCAGCTTAAAAATGTCTGATATCGATGATACTCGGCACTATTATGAAAACAAACATCATTTTGATTATAATAGCTGTGGCAGAAAGCGCGATATCGAATGTCGACATTGAAAATTTTTCTGAAAATTTTTCCAAGTCCGAGAATTCAACGAAGTTTTACCCAGCTTAAATATGTCTGATATCGATGATACTCGGCACTATTATGAAAACAAACATCATTTTGATTATAATAGCTGTGGCAGAAAGCGCGATTTCGAATGTCGATATTTGAGAATTTTCAGATCGTCAGTTCAACGAGATTTTTAACCCAGCTTAAAAATAACTGATATCGATGATACTCGGCACTATTATGAAAACAAACATCATTTTGATTATAATAGCTGTGGCAGAAAGCGCGATATCGAATGTCGACATTGAAAATTTTTCTGAAAATTTTTCCAAGTCCGAGAATTCAACGAAATTTTACCCAGCTTAAATATGTCTGATATCGATGATACTCGGCACTATTATGAAAACAAACATCATTTTGATTATAATAGCTGTGGCAGAAAGCGCGATATCGAATGTCGACATTGAAAATTTTTCTGAAAATTTTTCCAAGTCCGAGAATTCAACGAAATTTTACCCAGCTTAAATATGTCTGATATCGATGATACTCGGCACTATTATGAAAACAAACATCATTTTGATTATAATAGCTGTGGCAGAAAGCGCGATTTCGAATGTCGATATTTGAGAAATTTCAGATCGTCAGTTCAACGAGATTTTTAACCCAGCTTAAAAATGTCTGATATCGATGATACTCGGCACTATTATGAAAACAAACATCATTTTGATTATAATAGCTGTGGCAGAAAGCGCGATATCGAATGTCGACATTGAAAATTTTTCTGAAAATTTTTCAAAGTCCGAGAATTCAACGAAATTTTACCCAGCTTAAATATGTCTGATATCGATGATACTCGGCACTATTATGAAAACAAACATCATTTTGATTATAATAGCTGTGGCAGAAAGCGCGATTTCGAATGTCGATATTTGAGAATTTTCAGATCGTCAATTCAACGAGATTTTTAAACCAGCTTAAAAATGTCTGATATCGATGATACGCGGCACTATTATGAAAACAAACATCATTTTGATTATAATAGCTGTGGCAGAAAGCGCGATATCGAATGTCGACATTGAAAATTTTTCTGAAAATTTTTCCAAGTCCGAGAAATCAACGAAATTTTACCCAGCTTAAATATGTCTGATATCGATGATACTCGGCACTATTATGAAAACAAACATCATTTTGATTATAATAGCTGTGGCAGAAAGCGCGATATCGAATGTCGACATTGAAAATTATTCTGAAAATTTTTCCAAGTCCGAGAATTCAACGAAATTTTACCCAGCTTAAATATGTCTGATATCGATGATACTCGGCACTATTATGAAAGCAAACATCATTTTGATTATAATAGCTGTGGCAGAAAGCGCGATTTCGAATGTCGATATTTGAGAATTTTCAGATCGTCAGTTCAACGAGATTTTTAACCCAGCTTAAAAATGTCTGATATCGATGATACTCGGCACTATTATGAAAACAGACATCATTTTGATTATAATAGCTGTGGCAGAAAGCGCGGTTTCGAATGTCGATATTTGAGAATTTTCAGATCGTCAATTCAACGAGATTTTTAAACCAGCTTAAAAATGTCTGATATCGATGATACGCGGCACTATTATGAAAACAAACATCATTTTGATTATAATAGCTGTGGCAGAAAGCGCGATATCGAATGTCGACATTGAAAATTTTTCTGAAAATTTTTCCAAGTCCGAGAAATCAACGAAATTTTACCCAGCTTAAATATGTCTGATATCGATGATACTCGGCACTATTATGAAAACAAACATCATTTTGATTATAATAGCTGTGGCAGAAAGCGCGATATCGAATGTCGACATTGAAAATTTTTCTGAAAATTTTTCCAAGTCCGAGAATTCAACGAAATTTTACCCAGCTTAAATATGTCTGATATCGATGATACTCGGCACTATTATGAAAGCAAACATCATTTTGATTATAATAGCTGTGGCAGAAAGCGCGATTTCGAATGTCGATATTTGAGAATTTTCAGATCGTCAGTTCAACGAGATTTTTAACCCAGCTTAAAAATGTCTGATATCGATGATACGCAGCACTATTATGAAAACAAACATCATTTTGATTAAAATAGCTGTGGCATAAAGCGCGATTTTGAATGTCGATATTTGAGAATTTTCAGATCGTCAGTTCAACGAGATTTTTAACCCAGCTTAAAAATGTCTGATATCGATGATACTCGGCACTATTATGAAAACAAACATCATTTTGATTATAATAGCTGTGTCAGAAAGCGCGATATCGAATGTCGACATTGAAAATTTTTCTGAAAATTTTTCCAAGTCCGAGAATTCAACGAAATTTTACCCAGCTTAAATATGTCTGATATCGATGATACTCGGCACTATTATGAAAACAAACATCATTTTGATTATAATAGCTGTGGCAGAAAGCGCGATTTCGAATGTCGATATTTGAGAATTTTCAGATCGTCAGTTCAACGAGATTTTGAACCCAGCTTAAAAATGTCTGATATCGATGATACTCGGCACTATTATGAAAACAAACATCATTTTGATTATAATAGCTGTGGCAGAAAGCGCGATATCGAATGTCGACATTGAAAATTTTTCTGAAAATTTTTCCAAGTCCGAGAATTCAACGAAATTTTACCCAGCTTAAATATGTCTGATATCGATGATACTCGGCACTATTATGAAAGCAAACATCATTTTGATTATAATAGCTGTGGCAGAAAGCGCGATTTCGAATGTCGATATTTGAGAATTTTCAGATCGTCAGTTCAACGAGATTTTTAACCCAGCTTAAAAATGTCTGATATCGATGATACGCAGCACTATTATGAAAACAAACATCATTTTGATTAAAATAGCTGTGGCATAAAGCGCGATTTTGAATGTCGATATTTGAGAATTTTCAGATCGTCAGTTCAACGAGATTTTTAACCCAGCTTAAAAATGTCTGATATCGATGATACTCGGCACTATTATGAAAACAAACATCATTTTGATTATAATAGCTGTGTCAGAAAGCGCGATATCGAATGTCGACATTGAAAATTTTTCTGAAAATTTTTCCAAGTCCGAGAATTCAACGAAATTTTACCCAGCTTAAATATGTCTGATATCGATGATACTCGGCACTATTATGAAAACAAACATCATTTTGATTATAATAGCTGTGGCAGAAAGCGCGATTTCGAATGTCGATATTTGAGAATTTTCAGATCGTCAGTTCAACGAGATTTTGAACCCAGCTTAAAAATGTCTGATATCGATGATACTCGGCACTATTATGAAAACAAACATCATTTTGATTATAATAGCTGTGGCAGAAAGCGCGATATCGAATGTCGACATTGAAAATTTTTCTGAAAATTTTTCCAAGTCCGAGAATTCAGCGAAATTTTACCCAGCTTAAATATGTCTGATATCGATGATACTCGGCACTATTATGAAAACAAACATCATTTTGATTATAAAAGCTGTGGCAGAAAGCGCGATTTCGAATGTCGATATTTGAGAATTTTCAGATCGTCAGTTCAACGAGATTTTTAAACCAGCTTAAAAATGTCTGATATCGATGATACGCGGCACTATTATGAAAACAAACATCATTTTGATTATAATAGCTGTGGCAGAAAGCGCGATATCGAATGTCGACATTGAAAATTTTTCTGAAAATTTTTCCAAGTCCGAGAAATCAACGAAATTTTACCCAGCTTAAATATGTCTGATATCGATGATACTCGGCACTATTATGAAAACAAACATCATTTTGATTATAATAGCTGTGGCAGAAAGCGCGATATCGAATGTCGACATTGAAAATTTTTCTGAAAATTATTCCAAGTCCGAGAATTCAACGAAATTTTACCCAGCTTAAATATGTCTGATATCGATGATAATACTCGGCACTATTATGAAAACAAACATCATTTGGATTATAATAGCTGTGGCAGAAAGCGCGATTTCGAATATCGATATTTGAGAAATTTCAGATCGTGACGATCTGACGTTCAACGAGATTTTTAACCCAGCTTAAAAATGTCTGATATCGATGATACTCGGCACTATTATGAAAACAGACATCATTTTGATTATAATAGCTGTGGCAGAAAGCGCGGTTTCGAATGTCGATATTTGAGAATTTTCAGATCGTCAATTCAACGAGATTTTTAAACCAGCTTAAAAATGTCTGATATCGATGATACGCGGCACTATTATGAAAACAAACATCATTTTGATTATAATAGCTGTGGCAGAAAGCGCGATATCGAATGTCGACATTGAAAATTTTTCTGAAAATTTTTCCAAGTCCGAGAAATCAACGAAATTTTACCCAGCTTAAATATGTCTGATATCGATGATACTCGGCACTATTATGAAAACAAACATCATTTTGATTATAATAGCTGTGGCAGAAAGCGCGATATCGAATGTCGACATTGAAAATTTTTCTGAAAATTTTTCCAAGTCCGAGAATTCAACGAAATTTTACCCAGCTTAAATATGTCTGATATCGATGATACTCGGCACTATTATGAAAGCAAACATCATTTTGATTATAATAGCTGTGGCAGAAAGCGCGATTTCGAATGTCGATATTTGAGAATTTTCAGATCGTCAGTTCAACGAGATTTTTAACCCAGCTTAAAAATGTCTGATATCGATGATACGCGGCACTATTATGAAAACAAACATCATTTTGATTAAAATAGCTGTGGCAGAAAGCGCGATTTCGAATGTCGATATTTGAGAATTTTCAGATAGTAAGTTCAACGAGATTTTTAACCCAGCTTAAAAATGTCTGATATCGATGATACTCGGCACTATTATGAAAACAAACATCATTTTGATTATAATAGCTGTGGCAGAAAGCGCGATATCGAATGTCGACATTGAAAATTTTTCTGAAAATTTTTCCAAGTCCGAGAATTCAACGAAATTTTACCCAGCTTAAATATGTCTGATATCGATGATACTCGGCACTATTATGAAAACAAACAACATTTTGATTATAATAGCTGTGGCAGAAAGCGCGATTTCGAATGACGATATTTGAGAATTTTCAGATCTAACTTGAAGGCTTCCGCGGCCGTCGTCCATTGTTGAATTCTTGGCTTCCGGTTGGAACCGCGTGTCTCGGATTTCTCTACTGCCGACGTTTCGTTCTTCGTTGCAGAAGAACTTCCTCAGGAAGTTCTTCTGCAACGAAGAACGAAACGTCGGCAGTAGAGAAATCCGAGACACGCGGTTCCAACCGGAAGCCAAGAATTCAACAATTTTCAGATCGTCAGTTCAACGAGATTTTTAACCCAGCTTAAAAATGTCTGATATCGATGATACTCGGCACTATTATGAAAACAAACATCATTTTGATTATAATAGCTGTGGCAGAAAGCGCGATATCGAATGTCGACATTGAAAATCTTTCTGAAAATTTTTCCAAGTCCGAGAAATCAACGAAATTTTACCCAGCTTAAATATGTCTGATATCGATGATACTCGGCACTATTATGAAAACAAACATCATTTTGATTATAATAGCTGTGGCAGAAAGCGCGATATCGAATGTCGACATTGAAAATTTTTCTGAAAATTTTTCCAAGTCCGAGAATTCAACGAAATTTTACCCAGCTTAAATATGTCTGATATCGATGATACTCGGCACTATTATGAAAACAAACATCATTTTGATTATAATAGCTGTGGCAGAAAGCGCGATTTCGAATGTCGATATTTGAGAATTTTCAGATCGTCAGTTCAACGAGATTTTTAACCCAGCTTAAAAATGTCTGATATCGATGATACTCGGCACTATTATGAAAACAAACATCATTTTGATTATAATAGCTGTGGCAGAAAGCGCGATATCGAATGTCGACATTGAAAATTTTTCTGAAAATTTTTCCAAGTCCGAGAATTCAACGAAGTTTTACCCAGCTTAAATATGTCTGATATCGATGATACTCGGCACTATTATGAAAACAAACATCATTTTGATTATAATAGCTGTGGCAGAAAGCGCGATTTCGAATGCCGATATTTGAGAATTTTCAGATCGTCAGTTCAACGAGATTTTTAACCCAGCTTAAAAATGTCTGATATCGATGATACTCGGCACTATTATGAAAACAAACATCATTTTGATTATAATAGCTGTGGCAGAAAGCGCGATATCGAATGTCGACATTGAAAATTTTTCTGAAAATTTTTCCAAGTCCGAGAATTCAACGAAATTTTACCCAGCTTAAATATGTCTGATATCGATGATACTCGGCACTATTATGAAAACAAACATCATTTTGATTATAATAGCTGTTGCAGAAAGCGCGATTTCGAATGTCGATATTTGAGAATTTTCAGATCGTCAGTTCAACGAGATTTTTAACCCAGCTTAAAAATGTCTGATATCGATGATACTCGGCACTATTATGAAAACAAACATCATTTTGATTAAAATAGCTGTGGCAGAAAGCGCGATTTCGAATGTCGATATTTGAGAATTTTCAGATCGTCAGTTCAACGAGATTTTTAACCCAGCTTAAAAATGTCTGATATCGATGATACTCGGCACTATTATGAAAACAAACATCATTTTGATTATAATAGCTGTGGCAGAAAGCGCGATATCGAATGTCGACATTGAAAATTTTTCTGAAAATTTTTCCAAGTCCGAGAATTCAACGAAGTTTTACCCAGCTTAAATATGTCTGATATCGATGATACTCGGCACTATTATGAAAACAAACATCATTTTGATTATAATAGCTGTGGCAGAAAGCGCGATTTCGAATGTCGATATTTGAGAATTTTCAGATCGTCAGTTCAACGAGATTTTTAACCCAGCTTAAAAATATCTGATATCGATGATACTCGGCACTATTATGAAAACAAACATCATTTTGATTATAATAGCTGTGGCAGAAAGCGCGATATCGAATGTCGACATTGAAAATTTTTCTGAAAATTTTTCCAAGTCCGAGAATTCAACGAAATTTTACCCAGCTTAAATATGTCTGATATCGATGATACTCGGCACTATTATGAAAACAAACATCATTTTGATTATAATAGCTGTGGCAGAAAGCGCGATATCGAATGTCGACATTGAAAATTTTTCTGAAAATTTTTCCAAGTCCGAGAATTCAACGAAATTTTACCCAGCTTAAATATGTCTGATATCGATGATACTCGGCACTATTATGAAAACAAACATCATTTTGATTATAATAGCTGTGGCAGAAAGCGCGATTTCGAATGTCGATATTTGAGAAATTTCAGATCGTCAGTTCAACGAGATTTTTAACCCAGCTTAAAAATGTCTGATATCGATGATACTCGGCACTATTATGAAAACAAACATCATTTTGATTATAATAGCTGTGGCAGAAAGCGCGATATCGAATGTCGACATTGAAAATTTTTCTGAAAATTTTTCCAAGTCCGAGAATTCAACGAAATTTTACCCAGCTTAAATATGTCTGATATCGATGATACTCGGCACTATTATGAAAACAAACATCATTTTGATTATAATAGCTGTGGCAGAAAGCGCGATTTCGAATGTCGATATTTGAGAATTTTCAGATCGTCAATTCAACGAGATTTTTAAACCAGCTTAAAAATGTCTGATATCGATGATACGCGGCACTATTATGAAAACAAACATCATTTTGATTATAATAGCTGTGGCAGAAAGCGCGATATCGAATGTCGACATTGAAAATTCTTCTGAAAATTTTTCCAAGTCCGAGAAATCAACGAAATTTTACCCAGCTTAAATATGTCTGATATCGATGATACTCGGCACTATTATGAAAACAAACATCATTTTGATTATAATAGCTGTGGCAGAAAGCGCGATATCGAATGTCGACATTGAAAATTATTCTGAAAATTTTTCCAAGTCCGAGAATTCAACGAAATTTTACCCAGCTTAAATATGTCTGATATCGATGATACTCGGCACTATTATGAAAGCAAACATCATTTTGATTATAATAGCTGTGGCAGAAAGCGCGATTTCGAATGTCGATATTTGAGAATTTTCAGATCGTCAGTTCAACGAGATTTTTAACCCAGCTTAAAAATGTCTGATATCGATGATACTCGGCACTATTATGAAAACAGACATCATTTTGATTATAATAGCTGTGGCAGAAAGCGCGGTTTCGAATGTCGATATTTGAGAATTTTCAGATCGTCAATTCAACGAGATTTTTAAACCAGCTTAAAAATGTCTGATATCGATGATACGCGGCACTATTATGAAAACAAACATCATTTTGATTATAATAGCTGTGGCAGAAAGCGCGATATCGAATGTCGACATTGAAAATTTTTCTGAAAATTTTTCCAAGTCCGAGAAATCAACGAAATTTTACCCAGCTTAAATATGTCTGATATCGATGATACTCGGCACTATTATGAAAACAAACATCATTTTGATTATAATAGCTGTGGCAGAAAGCGCGATATCGAATGTCGACATTGAAAATTTTTCTGAAAATTTTTCCAAGTCCGAGAATTCAACGAAATTTTACCCAGCTTAAATATGTCTGATATCGATGATACTCGGCACTATTATGAAAGCAAACATCATTTTGATTATAATAGCTGTGGCAGAAAGCGCGATTTCGAATGTCGATATTTGAGAATTTTCAGATCGTCAGTTCAACGAGATTTTTAACCCAGCTTAAAAATGTCTGATATCGATGATACTCGGCACTATTATGAAAACAAACATCATTTTGATTATAATAGCAGTGTCAGAAAGCGCGATATCGAATGTCGACATTGAAAATTTTTCTGAAAATTTTTCCAAGTCCGAGAATTCAACGAAATTTTACCCAGCTTAAATATGTCTGATATCGATGATACTCGGCACTATTATGAAAACAAACATCATTTTGATTATAATAGCTGTGGCAGAAAGCGCGATTTCGAATGTCGATATTTGAGAATTTTCAGATCGTCAGTTCAACGAGATTTTGAACCCAGCTTAAAAATGTCTGATATCGATGATACTCGGCACTATTATGAAAACAAACATCATTTTGATTATAATAGCTGTGGCAGAAAGCGCGATATCGAATGTCGACATTGAAAATTTTTCTGAAAATTTTTCCAAGTCCGAGAATTCAGCGAAATTTTACCCAGCTTAAATATGTCTGATATCGATGATACTCGGCACTATTATGAAAACAAACATCATTTTGATTATAAAAGCTGTGGCAGAAAGCGCGATTTCGAATGTCGATATTTGAGAATTTTCAGATCGTCAGTTCAACGAGATTTTTAAACCAGCTTAAAAATGTCTGATATCGATGATACGCGGCACTATTATGAAAACAAACATCATTTTGATTATAATAGCTGTGGCAGAAAGCGCGATATCGAATGTCGACATTGAAAATTTTTCTGAAAATTTTTCCAAGTCCGAGAAATCAACGAAATTTTACACAGCTTAAATATGTCTGATATCGATGATACTCGGCACTATTATGAAAACAAACATCATTTTGATTATAATAGCTGTGGCAGAAAGCGCGATATCGAATGTCGACATTGAAAATTTTTCTGAAAATTTTTCCAAGTCCGAGAATTCAACGAAATTTTACCCAGCTTAAATATGTCTGATATCGATGATACTCGGCACTATTATGAAAGCAAACATCATTTTGATTATAATAGCTGTGGCAGAAAGCGCGATTTCGAATGTCGATATTTGAGAATTTTCAGATCGTCAGTTCAACGAGATTTTTAACCCAGCTTAAAAATGTCTGATATCGATGATACTCGGCACTATTATGAAAACAAACATCATTTTGATTATAATAGCTGTGGCAGAAAGCGCGATATCGAATGTCGACATTGAAAATTTTTCTGAAAATTTTTCCAAGTCCGAGAATTCAACGAAATTTTACCCAGCTTAAATATGTCTGATATCGATGATACTCGGCACTATTATGAAAACAAACATCATTTTGATTATAATAGCTGTTGCAGAAAGCGCGATTTCGAATGTCGATATTTGAGAATTTTCAGATCGTCAGTTCAACGAGATTTTTAACCCAGCTTAAAAATGTCTGATATCGATGATACTCGGCACTATTATGAAAACAAACATCATTTTGATTAAAATAGCTGTGGCAGAAAGCGCGATTTCGAATGTCGATATTTGAGAATTTTCAGATCGTCAGTTCAACGAGATTTTTAACCCAGCTTAAAAATGTCTGATATCGATGATACTCGGCACTATTATGAAAACAAACATCATTTTGATTATAATAGCAGTGTCAGAAAGCGCGATATCGAATGTCGACATTGAAAATTTTTCTGAAAATTTTTCCAAGTCCGAGAAATCAACGAAATTTTACCCAGCATAAATATGTCTGATGTCGATGATACTCGGCACTATTATGAAAACAAACATCATTTTGATTATAATAGCTGTGGCAGAAAGCGCGATATCGAATGTCGACATTGAAAATTTTTCTGAAAATTTTTCCAAGTCCGAGAATTCAACGAAATTTTACCCAGCTTAAATATGTCTGATATCGATGATACTCGGCACTATTATGAAAACAAACATCATTTTGATTATAATAGCTGTGGCAGAAAGCGCGATTTCGAATGTCGATATTTGAGAATTTTCAGATCGTCAGTTCAACGAGATTTTGAACCCAGCTTAAAAATGTCTGATATCGATGATACTCGGCACTATTATGAAAACAAACATCATTTTGATTATAATAGCTGTGTCAGAAAGCGCGATATCGAATGTCGACATTGAAAATTTTTCCAAGTCCGAGAAATCAACGAAATTTTACCCAGCTTAAATATGTCTGATGTCGATGATACTCGGCACTATTATGAAAACAAACATCATTTTGATTATAATAGCTGTGGCAGAAAGCGCGATATCGAATGTCGACATTGAAAATTTTTCTGAAAATTTTTCCAAGTCCGAGAATTCAACGAAATTTTACCCAGCTTAAATATGTCTGATATCGATGATACTCGGCACTATTATGAAAACAAACATCATTTTGATTATAATAGCTGTGGCAGAAAGCGCGATTTCGAATGTCGATATTTGAGAATTTTCAGATCGTCAGTTCAACGAGATTTTGAACCCAGCTTAAAAATGTCTGATATCGATGATACTCGGCACTATTATGAAAACAAACATCATTTTGATTATAATAGCAGTGTCAGAAAGCGCGATATCGAATGTCGACATTGAAAATTTTTCTGAAAATTTTTCCAAGTCCGAGAATTCAACGAAATTTTACCCAGCTTAAATATGTCTGATATCGATGATACTCGGCACTATTATGAAAACAAACATCATTTTGATTATAATAGCTGTGGCAGAAAGCGCGATTTCGAATGTCGATATTTGAGAATTTTCAGATCGTCAGTTCAACGAGATTTTGAACCCAGCTTAAAAATGTCTGATATCGATGATACTCGGCACTATTATGAAAACAAACATCATTTTGATTATAATAGCTGTGGCAGAAAGCGCGATATCGAATGTCGACATTGAAAATTTTTCTGAAAATTTTTCCAAGTCCGAGAATTCAGCGAAATTTTACCCAGCTTAAATATGTCTGATATCGATGATACTCGGCACTATTATGAAAACAAACATCATTTTGATTATAAAAGCTGTGGCAGAAAGCGCGATTTCGAATGTCGATATTTGAGAATTTTCAGATCGTCAGTTCAACGAGATTTTTAAACCAGCTTAAAAATGTCTGATATCGATGATACGCGGCACTATTATGAAAACAAACATCATTTTGATTATAATAGCTGTGGCAGAAAGCGCGATATCGAATGTCGACATTGAAAATTTTTCTGAAAATTTTTCCAAGTCCGAGAAATCAACGAAATTTTACACAGCTTAAATATGTCTGATATCGATGATACTCGGCACTATTATGAAAACAAACATCATTTTGATTATAATAGCTGTGGCAGAAAGCGCGATATCGAATGTCGACATTGAAAATTTTTCTGAAAATTTTTCCAAGTCCGAGAATTCAACGAAATTTTACCCAGCTTAAATATGTCTGATATCGATGATACTCGGCACTATTATGAAAGCAAACATCATTTTGATTATAATAGCTGTGGCAGAAAGCGCGATTTCGAATGTCGATATTTGAGAATTTTCAGATCGTCAGTTCAACGAGATTTTTAACCCAGCTTAAAAATGTCTGATATCGATGATACTCGGCACTATTATGAAAACAAACATCATTTTGATTATAATAGCTGTGGCAGAAAGCGCGATATCGAATGTCGACATTGAAAATTTTTCTGAAAATTTTTCCAAGTCCGAGAATTCAACGAAATTTTACCCAGCTTAAATATGTCTGATATCGATGATACTCGGCACTATTATGAAAACAAACATCATTTTGATTATAATAGCTGTTGCAGAAAGCGCGATTTCGAATGTCGATATTTGAGAATTTTCAGATCGTCAGTTCAACGAGATTTTTAACCCAGCTTAAAAATGTCTGATATCGATGATACTCGGCACTATTATGAAAACAAACATCATTTTGATTAAAATAGCTGTGGCAGAAAGCGCGATTTCGAATGTCGATATTTGAGAATTTTCAGATCGTCAGTTCAACGAGATTTTTAACCCAGCTTAAAAATGTCTGATATCGATGATACTCGGCACTATTATGAAAACAAACATCATTTTGATTATAATAGCAGTGTCAGAAAGCGCGATATCGAATGTCGACATTGAAAATTTTTCTGAAAATTTTTCCAAGTCCGAGAAATCAACGAAATTTTACCCAGCATAAATATGTCTGATGTCGATGATACTCGGCACTATTATGAAAACAAACATCATTTTGATTATAATAGCTGTGGCAGAAAGCGCGATATCGAATGTCGACATTGAAAATTTTTCTGAAAATTTTTCCAAGTCCGAGAATTCAACGAAATTTTACCCAGCTTAAATATGTCTGATATCGATGATACTCGGCACTATTATGAAAACAAACATCATTTTGATTATAATAGCTGTGGCAGAAAGCGCGATTTCGAATGTCGATATTTGAGAATTTTCAGATCGTCAGTTCAACGAGATTTTGAACCCAGCTTAAAAATGTCTGATATCGATGATACTCGGCACTATTATGAAAACAAACATCATTTTGATTATAATAGCTGTGTCAGAAAGCGCGATATCGAATGTCGACATTGAAAATTTTTCCAAGTCCGAGAAATCAACGAAATTTTACCCAGCTTAAATATGTCTGATGTCGATGATACTCGGCACTATTATGAAAACAAACATCATTTTGATTATAATAGCTGTGGCAGAAAGCGCGATATCGAATGTCGACATTGAAAATTTTTCTGAAAATTTTTCCAAGTCCGAGAATTCAACGAAATTTTACCCAGCTTAAATATGTCTGATATCGATGATACTCGGCACTATTATGAAAACAAACATCATTTTGATTATAATAGCTGTGGCAGAAAGCGCGATTTCGAATGTCGATATTTGAGAATTTTCAGATCGTCAGTTCAACGAGATTTTGAACCCAGCTTAAAAATGTCTGATATCGATGATACTCGGCACTATTATGAAAACAAACATCATTTTGATTATAATAGCTGTGGCAGAAAGCGCGATATCGAATGTCGACATTGAAAATTTTTCTGAAAATTTTTCCAAGTCCGAGAATTCAGCGAAATTTTACCCAGCTTAAATATGTCTGATATCGATGATACTCGGCACTATTATGAAAACAAACATCATTTTGATTATAAAAGCTGTGGCAGAAAGCGCGATTTCGAATGTCGATATTTGAGAATTTTCAGATCGTCAGTTCAACGAGATTTTTAACCCAGCTTAAAAATGTCTGATATCGATGATACTCGGCACTATTATGAAAACAAACATCATTTTGATTATAATAGCTGTGGCAGAAAGCGCGATATCGAATGTCGACATTGAAAATTTTTCTGAAAATTTTTCCAAGTCCGAGAATTCAACGAAATTTTACCCAGCTTAAATATGTCTGATATCGATGATACTCGGCACTATTATGAAAACAAACATCATTTTGATTATAATAGCTGTGGCAGAAAGCGCGATATCGAATGTCGACATTGAAAATTTTTCTGAAAATTTTTCCAAGTCCGAGAATTCAACGAAATTTTACCCAGCTTAAATATGTCTGATATCGATGATACTCGGCACTATTATGAAAACAAACATCATTTTGATTATAATAGCTGTGGCAGAAAGCGCGATATCGAATGTCGACATTGAAAATTTTTCTGAAAATTTTTCCAAGTCCGAGAATTCAACGAAATTTTACCCAGCTTAAATATGTCTGATATCGATGATACTCGGCACTATTATGAAAACAAACATCATTTTGATTATAATAGCTGTGGCAGAAAGCGCGATTTCGAATGTCGATATTTGAGAATTTTCAGATCGTCAGTTCAACGAGATTTTTAACCCAGCTTAAAAATGTCTGATATCGATGATACTCGGCACTATTATGAAAACAGACATCATTTTGATTATAATAGCTGTGGCAGAAAGCGCGATTTCGAATGTCGATATTTGAGAATTTTCAGATCGTCAGTTCAACGAGATTTTTAACCCAGCTTAAAAATGTCTGATATCGATGATACTCGGCACTATTATGAAAACAAACATCATTTTGATTATAATAGCTGTGGCAGAAAGCGCGATATCGAATGTCGACATTGAAAATTTTTCTGAAAATCTTTCCAAGTCCGAGAATTCAACGAAATTTTACCCAGCTTAAATATGTCTGATATCGATGATACTCGGCACTATTATGAAAACAAACATCATTTTGATTATAATAGCTGTTGCAGAAAGCGCGATTTCGAATGTCGATATTTGAGAATTTTCAGATCGTCAGTTCAACGAGATTTTTAACCCAGCTTAAAAATGTCTGATATCGATGATACGCGGCACTATTATGAAAACAAACATCATTTTGATTAAAATAGCTGTGGCAGAAAGCGCGATTTCGAATGTCGATATTTGAGAATTTTCAGATCGTCAGTTCAACGAGATTTTTAACCCAGCTTAAAAATGTCTGATATCGATGATACTCGGCACTATTATGAAAACAAACATCATTTTGATTATAATAGCTGTGGCAGAAAGCGCGATATCGAATGTCGACATTGAAAATTTTTCTGAAAATTTTTCCAAGTCCGAGAATTCAACGAAATTTTACCCAGCTTAAATATGTGTGATATCGATGATACTCGGCACTATTATGAAAACAAACAACATTTTGATTATAAAAGCTGTGGCAGAAAGCGCGATTTCGAATGACGATATTTGAGAATTTTCAGATCGTCAGTTCAACGAGATTTTTAACCCAGCTTAAAAATGTCTGATATCGATGATACTCGGCACTATTATGAAAACAAACATCATTTTGATTATAATAGCTGTGGCAGAAAGCGCGATTTCGAATGTCGATATTTGAGAATTTTCAGATCGTCAGTTCAACGAGATTTTTAACCCAGCTTAAAAATGTCTGATATCGATGATACTCGGCACTATTATGAAAACAAACATCATTTTGATTATAATAGCTGTGGCAGAAAGCGCGATATCGAATGTCGACATTGAAAATTTTTCTGAAAATCTTTCCAAGTCCGAGAATTCAACGAAATTTTACCCAGCTTAAATATGTCTGATATCGATGATACTCGGCACTATTATGAAAACAAACATCATTTTGATTATAATAGCTGTTGCAGAAAGCGCGATTTCGAATGTCGATATTTGAGAATTTTCAGATCGTCAGTTCAACGAGATTTTTAACCCAGCTTAAAAATGTCTGATATCGATGATACGCGGCACTATTATGAAAACAAACATCATTTTGATTAAAATAGCTGTGGCAGAAAGCGCGATTTCGAATGTCGATATTTGAGAATTTTCAGATCGTCAGTTCAACGAGATTTTTAACCCAGCTTAAAAATGTCTGATATCGATGATACTCGGCACTATTATGAAAACAAACATCATTTTGATTATAATAGCTGTGGCAGAAAGCGCGATATCGAATGTCGACATTGAAAATTTTTCTGAAAATTTTTCCAAGTCCGAGAATTCAACGAAATTTTACCCAGCTTAAATATGTGTGATATCGATGATACTCGGCACTATTATGAAAACAAACAACATTTTGATTATAAAAGCTGTGGCAGAAAGCGCGATTTCGAATGACGATATTTGAGAATTTTCAGATCGTCAGTTCAACGAGATTTTTAACCCAGCTTAAAAATGTCTGATATCGATGATACTCGGCACTATTATGAAAACAAACATCATTTTGATTATAATAGCTGTGGCAGAAAGCGCGATTTCGAATGTCGATATTTGAGAATTTTCAGATCGTCAGTTCAACGAGATTTTTAACCCAGCTTAAAAATGTCTGATATCGATGATACTCGGCACTATTATGAAAACAAACATCATTTTGATTATAATAGCTGTGGCAGAAAGCGCGATATCGAATGTCGACATTGAAAATTTTTCTGAAAATTTTTCCAAGTCCGAGAATTCAACGAAATTTTACCCAGCTTAAATATGTCTGATATCGATGATACTCGGCACTATTATGAAAACAAACATCATTTTGATTATAATAGCTGTTGCAGAAAGCGCGATTTCGAATGTCGATATTTGAGAATTTTCAGATCGTCAGTTCAACGAGATTTTTAACCCAGCTTAAAAATGTCTGATATCGATGATTCGCGGCACTATTATGAAAACAAACATCATTTTGATTAAAATAGCTGTGGCAGAAAGCGCGATTTCGAATGTCGATATTTGAGAATTTTCAGATCGTCAGTTCAACGAGATTTTTAACCCAGCTTAAAAATGTCTGATATCGATGATACTCGGCACTATTATGAAAACAAACATCATTTTGATTATAATAGCTGTGTCAGAAAGCGCGATATCGAATGTCGACATTGAAAATTTTTCTGAAAATTTTTCCAAGTCCAAGAAATCAACGAAATTTTACCCAGCTTAAATATGTCTGATATCGATGATACTCGGCACTATTATGAAAACAAACATCATTTTGATTATAATAGCTGTGGCAGAAAGCGCGATATCGAATGTCGACATTGAAAATTTTTCTGAAAATTTTTCCAAGTCCGAGAATTCAACGAAATTTTACCCAGCTTAAATATGTCTGATATCGATGATACTCGGCACTATTATGAAAACAAACATCATTTTGATTATAATAGCTGTGGCAGAAAGCGCGATATCGAATGTCGACATTGAAAATTTTTCTGAAAATTTTTCCAAGTCCGAGAATTCAACGAAATTTTACCCAGCTTAAATATGTCTGATATCGATGATACTCGGAACTATTATGAAAACAAACATCATTTTGATTATAATAGCTGTGGCATTAAGCGCGATATCGAATGTCGACATTGAAAATTTTTCTGAAAATTTTTCCAAGTCCGAGAATTCAACGAAATTTTACCCAGCTTAAATATGTCTGATATCGATGATACTCGGCACTATTATGAAAACAAACATCATTTTGATTATAATAGCTGTGGCAGAAAGCGCGATTTCGAATGTCGATATTTGAGAATTTTCAGATCGTCAGTTCAACGAGATTTTTAACCCAGCTTAAAAATGTCTGATATCGATGATACGCGGCACTATTATGAAAACAAACATCATTTTGATTAAAATAGCTGTGGCAGAAAGCGCGATTTCGAATGTCGATATTTGAGAATTTTCAGATAGTCAGTTCAACGAGATTTTTAACCCAGCTTAAAAATGTCTGATATCGATGATACTCGGCACTATTATGAAAACAAACATCATTTTGATTATAATAGCTGTGGCAGAAAGCGCGATATCTAATGTCGACATTGAAAATTTTTCTGAAAATTTTTCCAAGTCCGAGAATTCAACGAAATTTTACCCAGCTTAAATATGTCTGATATCGATGATACTCGGCACTATTATGAAAACAAACAACATTTTGATTATAATAGCTGTGGCAGAAAGCGCGATTTCGAATGACGATATTTGAGAATTTTCAGATCGTCAGTTCAACGAGATTTTTAACCCAGCTTAAAAATGTCTGATATCGATGATACTCGGCACTATTATGAAAACAAACATCATTTTGATTATAATAGCTGTGGCAGAAAGCGCGATATCGAATGTCGACATTGAAAATTTTTCTGAAAATTTTTCCAAGTCCGAGAATTCAACGAAATTTTACCCAGCTTAAATATGTCTGATATCGATGATACTCGGCACTATTATGAAAACAAACATCATTTTGATTATAATAGCTGTGGCAGAAAGCGCGATATCGAATGTCGACATTGAAAATTTTTCTGAAAATTTTTCCAAGTCCGAGAATTCAACGAAATTTTACCCAGCTTAAATATGTCTGATATCGATGATACTCGGCACTATTATGAAAACAAACATCATTTTGATTATAATAGCTGTGGCAGAAAGCGCGATTTCGAATGTCGATATTTGAGAAATTTCAGATCGTCAGTTCAACGAGATTTTTAACCCAGCTTAAAAATGTCTGATATCGATGATACTCGGCACTATTATGAAAACAAACATCATTTTGATTATAATAGCTGTGGCAGAAAGCGCGATATCGAATGTCGACATTGAAAATTTTTCTGAAAATTTTTCCAAGTCCGAGAATTCAGCGAAATTTTACCCAGCTTAAATATGTCTGATATCGATGATACTCGGCACTATTATGAAAACAAACATCATTTTGATTATAAAAGCTGTGGCAGAAAGCGCAATTTCGAATGTCGATATTTGAGAATTTTCAGATCGTCAGTTCAACGAGATTTTTAACCCAGCTTAAAAATGTCTGATATCGATGATACTCGGCACTATTATGAAAACAAACATCATTTTGATTATAATAGCTGTGGCAGAAAGCGCGATATCGAATGTCGACATTGAAAATTTTTCTGAAAATTTTTCCAAGTCCGAGAATTCAACGAAATTTTACCCAGCTTAAATATGTCTGATATCGATGATACGCGGCACTATTATGAAAACAAACATCATTTTGATTAAAATAGCTGTGGCAGAAAGCGCGATTTCGAATGTCGATATTTGAGAATTTTCAGATAGTCAGTTCAACGAGATTTTTAACCCAGCTTAAAAATGTCTGATATCGATGATACTCGGCACTATTATGAAAACAAACATCATTTTGATTATAATAGCTGTGGCAGAAAGCGCGATATCGAATGTCGACATTGAAAATTTTTCTGAAAATTTTTCCAAGTCCGAGAATTCAACGAAATTTTACCCAGCTTAAATATGTCTGATATCGATGATACTCGGCACTATTATGAAAACAAACATCATTTTGATTATAATAGCTGTTGCAGAAAGCGCGATTTCGAATGTCGATATTTGAGAATTTTCAGATAGTCAGTTCAACGAGATTTTTAACCCAGCTTAAAAATGTCTGATATCGATGATACTCGGCACTATTATGAAAACAAACATCATTTTGATTATAATAGCTGTGGCAGAAAGCGCGATATCTAATGTCGACATTGAAAATTTTTCTGAAAATTTTTCCAAGTCCGAGAATTCAACGAAATTTTACCCAGCTTAAATATGTCTGATATCGATGATACTCGGCACTATTATGAAAACAAACAACATTTTGATTATAATAGCTGTGGCAGAAAGCGCGATTTCGAATGACGATATTTGAGAATTTTCAGATCGTCAGTTCAACGAGATTTTTAACCCAGCTTAAAAATGTCTGATATCGATGATACTCGGCACTATTATGAAAACAAACATCATTTTGATTATAATAGCTGTGGCAGAAAGCGCGATATCGAATGTCGACATTGAAAATTTTTCTGAAAATTTTTCCAAGTCCGAGAATTCAACGAAATTTTACCCAGCTTAAATATGTCTGATATCGATGATACTCGGCACTATTATGAAAACAAACATCATTTTGATTATAATAGCTGTGGCAGAAAGCGCGATATCGAATGTCGACATTGAAAATTTTTCTGAAAATTTTTCCAAGTCCGAGAATTCAACGAAATTTTACCCAGCTTAAATATGTCTGATATCGATGATACTCGGCACTATTATGAAAACAAACATCATTTTGATTATAATAGCTGTGGCAGAAAGCGCGATTTCGAATGTCGATATTTGAGAAATTTCAGATCGTCAGTTCAACGAGATTTTTAACCCAGCTTAAAAATGTCTGATATCGATGATACTCGGCACTATTATGAAAACAAACATCATTTTGATTATAATAGCTGTGGCAGAAAGCGCGATATCGAATGTCGACATTGAAAATTTTTCTGAAAATTTTTCCAAGTCCGAGAATTCAGCGAAATTTTACCCAGCTTAAATATGTCTGATATCGATGATACTCGGCACTATTATGAAAACAAACATCATTTTGATTATAAAAGCTGTGGCAGAAAGCGCAATTTCGAATGTCGATATTTGAGAATTTTCAGATCGTCAGTTCAACGAGATTTTTAACCCAGCTTAAAAATGTCTGATATCGATGATACTCGGCACTATTATGAAAACAAACATCATTTTGATTATAATAGCTGTGGCAGAAAGCGCGATATCGAATGTCGACATTGAAAATTTTTCTGAAAATTTTTCCAAGTCCGAGAATTCAACGAAATTTTACCCAGCTTAAATATGTCTGATATCGATGATACGCGGCACTATTATGAAAACAAACATCATTTTGATTAAAATAGCTGTGGCAGAAAGCGCGATTTCGAATGTCGATATTTGAGAATTTTCAGATAGTCAGTTCAACGAGATTTTTAACCCAGCTTAAAAATGTCTGATATCGATGATACTCGGCACTATTATGAAAACAAACATCATTTTGATTATAATAGCTGTGGCAGAAAGCGCGATATCGAATGTCGACATTGAAAATTTTTCTGAAAATTTTTCCAAGTCCGAGAATTCAACGAAATTTTACCCAGCTTAAATATGTCTGATATCGATGATACTCGGCACTATTATGAAAACAAACATCATTTTGATTATAATAGCTGTTGCAGAAAGCGCGATTTCGAATGTCGATATTTGAGAATTTTCAGATCGTCAGTTCAACGAGATTTTTAACCCAGCTTAAAAATGTCTGATATCGATGATACTCGGCACTATTATGAAAACAAACATCATTTTGATTAAAATAGCTGTGGCAGAAAGCGCGATTTCGAATGTCGATATTTGAGAATTTTCAGATCGTCAGTTCAACGAGATTTTTAACCCAGCTTAAAAATGTCTGATATCGATGATACTCGGCACTATTATGAAAACAAACATCATTTTGATTATAATAGCTGTGGCAGAAAGCGCGATTTCGAATGTCGATATTTGAGAATTTTCAGATCGTCAGTTCAACGAGATTTTTAACCCAGCTTAAAAATGTCTGATATCGATGATACTCGGCACTATTATGAAAACAAACATCATTTTGATTATAATAGCTGTGGCAGAAAGCGCGATATCGAATGTCGACATTGAAAATTTTTCTGAAAATTTTTCCAAGTCCGAGAATTCAACGAAATTTTACCCAGCTTAAATATGTCTGATATCGATGATACTCGGCACTATTATGAAAACAAACATCATTTTGATTATAATAGCTGTTGCAGAAAGCGCGATTTCGAATGTCGATATTTGAGAATTTTCAGATCGTCAGTTCAACGAGATTTTTAACCCAGCTTAAAAATGTCTGATATCGATGATACTCGGCACTATTATGAAAACAAACATCATTTTGATTAAAATAGCTGTGGCAGAAAGCGCGATTTCGAATGTCGATATTAGAGAATTTTCAGATCGTCAGTTCAACGAGATTTTTAACCCAGCTTAAAAATGTCTGATATCGATGATACTCGGCACTATTATGAAAACAAACATCATTTTGATTATAATAGCTGTGGCAGAAAGCGCGATATCGAATGTCGACATTGAAAATTTTTCTGAAAATTTTTCCAAGTCCGAGAATTCAACGAAATTTTACCCAGCATAATATGTCTGATATCGATGATACTCGGCACTATTATGAAAACAAACATCATTTTGATTATAATAGCTGTGGCAGAAAGCGCGATTTCGAATGACGATATTTGAGAATTTTCAGATCGTCAGTTCAACGAGATTTTTAACCCAGCTTAAAAATGTCTGATATCGATGATACTCGGCACTATTATGAAAACAAACATCATTTTGATTATAATAGCTGTGGCAGAAAGCGCGATATCGAATGTCGACATTGAAAATTTTTCTGAAAATTTTTCCAAGTCCGAGAATTCAACGAAATTTTACCCAGCTTAAATATGTCTGATATCGATGATACTCGGCACTATTATGAAAACAAACATCATTTTGATTGTAATAGCTGTTGCAGAAAGCGCGATTTCGAATGTCGATATTTGAGAATTCTCAGATCGTCAGTTCAACGAGATTTTTAACCCAGCTTAAAAATGTCTGATATCGATGATACTCGGCACTATTATGAAAACAAACATCATTTTGATTAAAATAGCTGTGGCAGAAAGCGCGATTTCGAATGTCGATATTTGAGAATTTTCAGATCGTCAGTTCAACGAGATTTTTAACCCAGCTTAAAAATGTCTGATATCGATGATACTCGGCACTATTATGAAAACAAACATCATTTTGATTATAATAGCTGTGGCAGAAAGCGCGATTTCGAATGTCGATATTTGAGAATTTTCAGATCGTCAGTCAACGAGATTTTTAACCCAGCTTAAAAATGTCTGATATCGATGATACTCGGCACTATTATGAAAACAAACATCATTTTGATTATAATAGCTGTGGCAGAAAGCGCGATATCGAATGTCGACATTGAAAATTTTTCTGAAAATTTTTCCAAGTCCGAGAATTCAACGAAATTTTACCCAGCTTAAATATGTCTGATATCGATGATACTCGGCACTATTATGAAAACAAACATCATTTTGATTATAATAGCTGTTGCAGAAAGCGCGATTTCGAATGTCGATATTTGAGAATTTTCAGATCGTCAGTTCAACGAGATTTTTAACCCAGCTTAAAAATGTCTGATATCGATGATACTCGGCACTATTATGAAAACAAACATCATTTTGATTATAATAGCTGTGGCAGAAAGCGCGATATCGAATGTCGACATTGAAAATTTTTCTGAAAATTTTTCCAAGTCCGAGAATTCAACGAAATTATACCCAGCTTAAATATGTCTGATATCGATGATACTCGGCACTATTATGAAAACAAACATCATTTTGATTATAATAGCTGTTGCAGAAAGCGCGATTTCGAATGTCGATATTTGAGAATTTTCAGATCGTCAGTTCAACGAGATTTTTAACCCAGCTTAAAAATGTCTGATATCGATGATACTCGGCACTATTATGAAAACAAACATCATTTTGATTATAATAGCTGTGGCAGAAAGCGCGATATCGAATGTCGACATTGAAAATTTTTCTGAAAATTTTTCCAAGTCCGAGAATTCATCGAAATTTTACCCAGCTTAAATATGTCTGATATCGATGATACTCGGCACTATTATGAAAACAAACATCATTTTGATTATAATAGCTATGGCAGAAAGCGCGATTTCGAATGTCGATATTTGAGAATTTTCAGATCGTCAGTTCAACGAGATTTTTAACCCAGCTTAAAAATGTCTGATATCGATGATACTCGGCACTATTATGAAAACAAACATCATTTTGATTATAATAGCTGTGGCAGAAAGCGCGATATCGAATGTCGACATTGAAAATTTTTCTGAAAATTTTTCCAAGTCCGAGAATTCAACGAAATTTTACCCAGCATAATATGTCTGATATCGATGATACTCGGCACTATTATGAAAACAAACATCATTTTGATTATAATAGCTGTGGCAGAAAGCGCGATTTCGAATGACGATATTTGAGAATTTTCAGATCGTCAGTTCAACGAGATTTTTAACCCAGCTTAAAAATGTCTGATATCGATGATACTCGGCACTATTATGAAAACAAACATCATTTTGATTATAATAGCTGTGGCAGAAAGCGCGATATCGAATGTCGACATTGAAAATTTTTCTGAAAATCTTTCCAAGTCCGAGAATTCAACGAAATTTTACCCAGCTTAAATATGTCTGATATCGATGATACTCGGCACTATTATGAAAACAAACATCATTTTGATTATAATAGCTGTTGCAGAAAGCGCGATTTCGAATGTCGATATTTGAGAATTTTCAGATCGTCAGTTCAACGAGATTTTTAACCCAGCTTAAAAATGTCTGATATCGATGATACGCGGCACTATTATGAAAACAAACATCATTTTGATTAAAATAGCTGTGGCAGAAAGCGCGATTTCGAATGTCGATATTTGAGAATTTTCAGATCGTCAGTTCAACGAGATTTTTAACCCAGCTTAAAAATGTCTGATATCGTTGATACTCGGCACTATTATGAAAACAAACATCATTTTGATTATAATAGCTGTGGCAGAAAGCGCGATATCGAATGTCGACATTGAAAATTTTTCTGAAAATTTTTCCAAGTCCGAGAATTCAACGAAATTTTACCCAGCTTAAATATGTCTGATATCGATGATACTCGGCACTATTATGAAAACAAACATCATTTTGATTGTAATAGCTGTTGCAGAAAGCGCGATTTCGAATGTCGATATTTGAGAATTCTCAGATCGTCAGTTCAACGAGATTTTTAACCCAGCTTAAAAATGTCTGATATCGATGATACTCGGCACTATTATGAAAACAAACATCATTTTGATTAAAATAGCTGTGGCAGAAAGCGCGATTTCGAATGTCGATATTTGAGAATTTTCAGATCGTCAGTTCAACGAGATTTTTAACCCAGCTTAAAAATGTCTGATATCGATGATACTCGGCACTATTATGAAAACAAACATCATTTTGATTATAATAGCTGTGGCAGAAAGCGCGATTTCGAATGTCGATATTTGAGAATTTTCAGATCGTCAGTCAACGAGATTTTTAACCCAGCTTAAAAATGTCTGATATCGATGATACTCGGCACTATTATGAAAACAAACATCATTTTGATTATAATAGCTGTGGCAGAAAGCGCGATATCGAATGTCGACATTGAAAATTTTTCTGAAAATTTTTCCAAGTCCGAGAATTCAACGAAATTTTACCCAGCTTAAATATGTCTGATATCGATGATACTCGGCACTATTATGAAAACAAACATCATTTTGATTATAATAGCTGTTGCAGAAAGCGCGATTTCGAATGTCGATATTTGAGAATTTTCAGATCGTCAGTTCAACGAGATTTTTAACCCAGCTTAAAAATGTCTGATATCGATGATACTCGGCACTATTATGAAAACAAACATCATTTTGATTATAATAGCTGTGGCAGAAAGCGCGATATCGAATGTCGACATTGAAAATTTTTCTGAAAATTTTTCCAAGTCCGAGAATTCAACGAAATTATACCCAGCTTAAATATGTCTGATATCGATGATACTCGGCACTATTATGAAAACAAACATCATTTTGATTATAATAGCTGTTGCAGAAAGCGCGATTTCGAATGTCGATATTTGAGAATTTTCAGATCGTCAGTTCAACGAGATTTCTAACCCAGCTTAAAAATGTCTGATATCGATGATACTCGGCACTATTATGAAAACAAACATCATTTTGATTATAATAGCTGTGGCAGAAAGCGCGATATCGAATGTCGACATTGAAAATTTTTCTGAAAATTTTTCCAAGTCCGAGAATTCATCGAAATTTTACCCAGCTTAAATATGTCTGATATCGATGATACTCGGCACTATTATGAAAACAAACATCATTTTGATTATAATAGCTATGGCAGAAAGCGCGATTTCGAATGTCGATATTTGAGAATTTTCAGATCGTCAGTTCAACGAGATTTTTAACCCAGCTTAAAAATGTCTGATATCGATGATACTCGGCACTATTATGAAAACAAACATCATTTTGATTATAATAGCTGTGGCAGAAAGCGCGATATCGAATGTCGACATTGAAAATTTTTCTGAAAATTTTTCCAAGTCCGAGAATTCAACGAAATTTTACCCAGCTTAAATATGTCTGATATCGATGATACTCGGCACTATTATGAAAACAAACATCATTTTGATTATAATAGCTGTTGCAGAAAGCGCGATTTCGAATGTCGATATTTGAGAATTTTCAGATCGTCAGTTCAACGAGATTTTTAACCCAGCTTAAAAATGTCTGATATCGATGATACTCGGCACTATTATGAAAACAAACATCATTTTGATTAAAATAGCTGTGGCAGAAAGCGCGATTTCGAATGTCGATATTTGAGAATTTTCAGATCGTCAGTTCAACGAGATTTTTAACCCAGCTTAAAAATGTCTGATATCGATGATACTCGGCACTATTATGAAAACAAACATCATTTTGATTATAATAGCTGTGGCAGAAAGCGCGATATCGAATGTCGACATTGAAAATTTTTCTGAAAATTTTTCCAAGTCCGAGAATTCAACGAAATTTTACCCAGCTTAAATATGTCTGATATCGATGATACTCGGCACTATTATGAAAACAAACATCATTTTGATTATAATAGCTGTTGCAGAAAGCGCGATTTCGAATGTCGATATTTGAGAATTTTCAGATCGTCAGTTCAACGAGATTTTTAACCCAGCTTAAAAATGTCTGATATCGATGATACTCGGCACTATTATGAAAACAAACATCATTTTGATTAAAATAGCTGTGGCAGAAAGCGCGATTTCGAATGTCGATATTTGAGAATTTTCAGATCGTCAGTTCAACGAGATTTTTAACCCAGCTTAAAAATGTCTGATATCGATGATACTCGGCACTATTATGAAAACAAACATCATTTTGATTATAATAGCTGTGGCAGAAAGCGCGATATCGAATGTCGACATTGAAAATTTTTCTGAAAATTTTTCCAAGTCCGAGAATTCAACGAAATTTTACCCAGCATAATATGTCTGATATCGATGATACTCGGCACTATTATGAAAACAAACATCATTTTGATTATAATAGCTGTGGCAGAAAGCGCGATTTCGAATGACGATATTTGAGAATTTTCAGATCGTCAGTTCAACGAGATTTTTAACCCAGCTTAAAAATGTCTGATATCGATGATACTCGGCACTATTATGAAAACAAACATCATTTTGATTATAATAGCTGTGGCAGAAAGCGCGATATCGAATGTCGACATTGAAAATTTTTCTGAAAATTTTTCCAAGTCCGAGAATTCAACGAAATTTTACCCAGCTTAAATATGTCTGATATCGATGATACTCGGCACTATTATGAAAACAAACATCATTTTGATTGTAATAGCTGTTGCAGAAAGCGCGATTTCGAATGTCGATATTTGAGAATTCTCAGATCGTCAGTTCAACGAGATTTTTAACCCAGCTTAAAAATGTCTGATATCGATGATACTCGGCACTATTATGAAAACAAACATCATTTTGATTAAAATAGCTGTGGCAGAAAGCGCGATTTCGAATGTCGATATTTGAGAATTTTCAGATCGTCAGTTCAACGAGATTTTTAACCCAGCTTAAAAATGTCTGATATCGATGATACTCGGCACTATTATGAAAACAAACATCATTTTGATTATAATAGCTGTGGCAGAAAGCGCGATTTCGAATGTCGATATTTGAGAATTTTCAGATCGTCAGTCAACGAGATTTTTAACCCAGCTTAAAAATGTCTGATATCGATGATACTCGGCACTATTATGAAAACAAACATCATTTTGATTATAATAGCTGTGGCAGAAAGCGCGATATCGAATGTCGACATTGAAAATTTTTCTGAAAATTTTTCCAAGTCCGAGAATTCAACGAAATTTTACCCAGCTTAAATATGTCTGATATCGATGATACTCGGCACTATTATGAAAACAAACATCATTTTGATTATAATAGCTGTTGCAGAAAGCGCGATTTCGAATGTCGATATTTGAGAATTTTCAGATCGTCAGTTCAACGAGATTTTTAACCCAGCTTAAAAATGTCTGATATCGATGATACTCGGCACTATTATGAAAACAAACATCATTTTGATTATAATAGCTGTGGCAGAAAGCGCGATATCGAATGTCGACATTGAAAATTTTTCTGAAAATTTTTCCAAGTCCGAGAATTCATCGAAATTTTACCCAGCTTAAATATGTCTGATATCGATGATACTCGGCACTATTATGAAAACAAACATCATTTTGATTATAATAGCTGTGGCAGAAAGCGCGATATCGAATGTCGACATTGAAAATTTTTCCAAGTCCGAGAATTCAACGAAATTTTACCCAGCTTAAATATGTCTGATATTGATGATACTCGGCACTATTATGAAAACAAACATCATTTTGATTATAATAGCTGTGGCAGAAAGCGCGATTTCGAATGTCGATATTTGAGAATTTTCAGATCGTCAGTTCAACGAGATTTTTAACCCAGCTTAAAAATGTCTGATATCGATGATACTCGGCACTATTATGAAAACAGACATCATTTTGATTATAATAGCTGTGGCAGAAAGCGCGATTTCGAATGTCGATATTTGAGAATTTTCAGATCGTCAGTTCAACGAGATTTTTAACCCAGCTTAAAAATGTCTGATATCGATGATACTCGGCACTATTATGAAAACAAACATCATTTTGATTATAATAGCTGTGGCAGAAAGCGCGATATCGAATGTCGACATTGAAAATTTTTCTGAAAATTTTTCCAAGTCCGAGAAATCAACGAAATTTTACCCAGCTTAAATATGTCTGATATCGATGATACTCGGCACTATTATGAAAACAAACATCATTTTGATTATAATAGCTGTGGCAGAAAGCGCGATATCGAATGTCGACATTGAAAATTTTTCCAAGTCCGAGAATTCAACGAAATTTTACCCAGCTTAAATATGTCTGATATCGATGATACTCGGCACTATTATGAAAACAAACATCATTTTGATTATAATAGCTGTGGCAGAAAGCGCGATTTCGAATGTCGATATTTGAGAATTTTCAGATCGTCAGTTCAACGAGATTTTTAACCCAGCTTAAAAATGTCTGATATCGATGATACGCGGCACTATTATGAAAACAAACATCATTTTGATTAAAATAGCTGTGGCAGAAAGCGCGATTTCGAATGTCGATATTTGAGAATTTTCAGATAGTCAGTTCAACGAGATTTTTAACCCAGCTTAAAAATGTCTGATATCGATGATACTCGGCACTATTATGAAAACAAACATCATTTTGATTATAATAGCTGTGGCAGAAAGCGCGATATCGAATGTCGACATTGAAAATTTTTCTGAAAATTTTTCCAAGTCCGAGAATTCAGCGAAATTTTACCCAGCTTAAATATGTCTGATATCGATGATACTCGGCACTATTATGAAAACAAACATCATTTTGATTATAAAAGCTGTGGCAGAAAGCGCGATTTCGAATGTCGATATTTGAGAATTTTCAGATCGTCAGTTCAACGAGATTTTTAACCCAGCTTAAAAATGTCTGATATCGATGATACTCGGCACTATTATGAAAACAAACATCATTTTGATTATAATAGCTGTGGCAGAAAGCGCGATATCGAATGTCGACATTGAAAATTTTTCTGAAAATTTTTCCAAGTCCGAGAATTCAACGAAATTTTACCCAGCTTAAATATGTCTGATATCGATGATACTCGGCACTATTATGAAAACAAACATCATTTTGATTATAATAGCTGTGGCAGAAAGCGCGATATCGAATGTCGACATTGAAAATTTTTCTGAAAATTTTTCCAAGTCCGAGAATTCAACGAAATTTTACCCAGCTTAAATATGTCTGATATCGATGATACTCGGCACTATTATGAAAACAAACATCATTTTGATTATAATAGCTGTGGCAGAAAGCGCGATATCGAATGTCGACATTGAAAATTTTTCTGAAAATTTTTCCAAGTCCGAGAATTCAACGAAATTTTACCCAGCTTAAATATGTCTGATATCGATGATACTCGGCACTATTATGAAAACAAACATCATTTTGATTATAATAGCTGTGGCAGAAAGCGCGATTTCGAATGTCGATATTTGAGAATTTTCAGATCGTCAGTTCAACGAGATTTTTAACCCAGCTTAAAAATGTCTGATATCGATGATACTCGGCACTATTATGAAAACAGACATCATTTTGATTATAATAGCTGTGGCAGAAAGCGCGATTTCGAATGTCGATATTTGAGAATTTTCAGATCGTCAGTTCAACGAGATTTTTAACCCAGCTTAAAAATGTCTGATATCGATGATACTCGGCACTATTATGAAAACAAACATCATTTTGATTATAATAGCTGTGGCAGAAAGCGCGATATCGAATGTCGACATTGAAAATTTTTCTGAAAATCTTTCCAAGTCCGAGAATTCAACGAAATTTTACCCAGCTTAAATATGTCTGATATCGATGACACTCGGCACTATTATGAAAACAAACATCATTTTGATTATAATAGCTGTTGCAGAAAGCGCGATTTCGAATGTCGATATTTGAGAATTTTCAGATCGTCAGTTCAACGAGATTTTTAACCCAGCTTAAAAATGTCTGATATCGATGATACGCGGCACTATTATGAAAACAAACATCATTTTGATTAAAATAGCTGTGGCAGAAAGCGCGATTTCGAATGTCGATATTTGAGAATTTTCAGATCGTCAGTTCAACGAGATTTTTAACCCAGCTTAAAAATGTCTGATATCGATGATACTCGGCACTATTATGAAAACAAACATCATTTTGATTATAATAGCTGTGGCAGAAAGCGCGATATCGAATGTCGACATTGAAAATTTTTCTGAAAATTTTTCCAAGTCCGAGAATTCAACGAAATTTTACCCAGCTTAAATATGTGTGATATCGATGATACTCGGCACTATTATGAAAACAAACAACATTTTGATTATAAAAGCTGTGGCAGAAAGCGCGATTTCGAATGACGATATTTGAGAATTTTCAGATCGTCAGTTCAACGAGATTTTTAACCCAGCTTAAAAATGTCTGATATCGATGATACTCGGCACTATTATGAAAACAAACATCATTTTGATTATAATAGCTGTGGCAGAAAGCGCGATTTCGAATGTCGATATTTGAGAATTTTCAGATCGTCAGTTCAACGAGATTTTTAACCCAGCTTAAAAATGTCTGATATCGATGATACTCGGCACTATTATGAAAACAAACATCATTTTGATTATAATAGCTGTGGCAGAAAGCGCGATATCGAATGTCGACATTGAAAATTTTTCTGAAAATCTTTCCAAGTCCGAGAATTCAACGAAATTTTACCCAGCTTAAATATGTCTGATATCGATGATACTCGGCACTATTATGAAAACAAACATCATTTTGATTATAATAGCTGTTGCAGAAAGCGCGATTTCGAATGTCGATATTTGAGAATTTTCAGATCGTCAGTTCAACGAGATTTTTAACCCAGCTTAAAAATGTCTGATATCGATGATACGCGGCACTATTATGAAAACAAACATCATTTTGATTAAAATAGCTGTGGCAGAAAGCGCGATTTCGAATGTCGATATTTGAGAATTTTCAGATCGTCAGTTCAACGAGATTTTTAACCCAGCTTAAAAATGTCTGATATCGTTGATACTCGGCACTATTATGAAAACAAACATCATTTTGATTATAATAGCTGTGGCAGAAAGCGCGATATCGAATGTCGACATTGAAAATTTTTCTGAAAATTTTTCCAAGTCCGAGAATTCAACGAAATTTTACCCAGCTTAAATATGTGTGATATCGATGATACTCGGCACTATTATGAAAACAAACAACATTTTGATTATAAAAGCTGTGGCAGAAAGCGCGATTTCGAATGACGATATTTGAGAATTTTCAGATCGTCAGTTCAACGAGATTTTTAACCCAGCTTAAAAATGTCTGATATCGATGATACTCGGCACTATTATGAAAACAAACATCATTTTGATTATAATAGCTGTGGCAGAAAGCGCGATTTCGAATGTCGATATTTGAGAATTTTCAGATCGTCAGTTCAACGAGATTTTTAACCCAGCTTAAAAATGTCTGATATCGATGATACTCGGCACTATTATGAAAACAAACATCATTTTGATTATAATAGCTGTGGCAGAAAGCGCGCTATCGAATGTCGACATTGAAAATTTTTCTGAAAATTTTTCCAAGTCCGAGAATTCAACGAAATTTTACCCAGCTTAAATATGTCTGATATCGATGATACTCGGCACTATTATGAAAACAAACATCATTTTGATTATAATAGCTGTTGCAGAAAGCGCGATTTCGAATGTCGATATTTGAGAATTTTCAGATCGTCAGTTCAACGAGATTTTTAACCCAGCTTAAAAATGTCTGATATCGATGATTCGCGGCACTATTATGAAAACAAACATCATTTTGATTAAAATAGCTGTGGCAGAAAGCGCGATTTCGAATGTCGATATTTGAGAATTTTCAGATCGTCAGTTCAACGAGATTTTTAACCCAGCTTAAAAATGTCTGATATCGATAATACTCGGCACTATTATGAAAACAAACATCATTTTGATTATAATAGCTGTGTCAGAAAGCGCGATATCGAATGTCGACATTGAAAATTTTTCTGAAAATTTTTCCAAGTCCAAGAAATCAACGAAATTTTACCCAGCTTAAATATGTCTGATATCGATGATACTCGGCACTATTATGAAAACAAACATCATTTTGATTATAATAGCTGTGGCAGAAAGCGCGATATCGAATGTCGACATTGAAAATTTTTCCAAGTCCGAGAATTCAACGAAATTTTACCCAGCTTAAATATGTCTGATATCGATGATACTCGGCACTATTATGAAAACAAACATCATTTTGATTATAATAGCTGTGGCAGAAATCGCGATATCGAATGTCGACATTGAAAATTTTTCTGAAAATTTTTCCAAGTCCGAGAATTCAACGAAATTTTACCCAGCTTAAATATGTCTGATATCGATGATACTCGGCACTATTATGAAAACAAACATCATTTTGATTATAATAGCTGTGGCAGAAAGCGCGATATCGAATGTCGACATTGAAAATTTTTCTGAAAATTTTTCCAAGTCCGAGAATTCAGCGAAATTTTACCCAGCTTAAATATGTCTGATATCGATGATACTCGGCACTATTATGAAAACAAACATCATTTTGATTATAAAAGCTGTGGCAGAAAGCGCAATTTCGAATGTCGATATTTGAGAATTTTCAGATCGTCAGTTCAACGAGATTTTTAACCCAGCTTAAAAATGTCTGATATCGATGATACTCGGCACTATTATGAAAACAAACATCATTTTGATTATAATAGCTGTGGCAGAAAGCGCGATATCGAATGTCGACATTGAAAATTTTTCTGAAAATTTTTCCAAGTCCGAGAATTCAACGAAATTTTACCCAGCTTAAATATGTCTGATATCGATGATACTCGGCACTATTATGAAAACAAACATCATTTTGATTATAAAAGCTGTGGCAGAAAGCGCAATTTCGAATGTCGATATTTGAGAATTTTCAGATCGTCAGTTCAACGAGATTTTTAACCCAGCTTAAAAATGTCTGATATCGATGATACTCGGCACTATTATGAAAACAAACATCATTTTGATTATAATAGCTGTGGCAGAAAGCGCGATATCGAATGTCGACATTGAAAATTTTTCTGAAAATTTTTCCAAGTCCGAGAATTCAACGAAATTTTACCCAGCTTAAATATGTCTGATATCGATGATACTCGGCACTATTATGAAAACAAACATCATTTTGATTATAATAGCTGTGGCAGAAAGCGCGATATCGAATGTCGACATTGAAAATTTTTCTGAAAATTTTTCCAAGTCCGAGAATTCAACGAAATTTTACCCAGCTTAAATATGTCTGATATCGATGATACTCGGAACTATTATGAAAACAAACATCATTTTGATTATAATAGCTGTGGCATTAAGCGCGATATCGAATGTCGACATTGAAAATTTTTCTGAAAATTTTTCCAAGTCCGAGAATTCAACGAAATTTTACCCAGCTTAAATATGTCTGATATCGATGATACTCGGCACTATTATGAAAACAAACATCATTTTGATTATAATAGCTGTGGCAGAAAGCGCGATTTCGAATGTCGATATTTGAGAATTTTCAGATCGTCAGTTCAACGAGATTTTTAACCCAGCTTAAAAATGTCTGATATCGATGATACGCGGCACTATTATGAAAACAAACATCATTTTGATTAAAATAGCTGTGGCAGAAAGCGCGATTTCGAATGTCGATATTTGAGAATTTTCAGATAGTCAGTTCAACGAGATTTTTAACCCAGCTTAAAAATGTCTGATATCGATGATACTCGGCACTATTATGAAAACAAACATCATTTTGATTATAATAGCTGTGGCAGAAAGCGCGATATCTAATGTCGACATTGAAAATTTTTCTGAAAATTTTACCAAGTCCGAGAATTCAACGAAATTTTACCCAGCTTAAATATGTCTGATATCGATGATACTCGGCACTATTATGAAAACAAACAACATTTTGATTATAATAGCTGTGGCAGAAAGCGCGATTTCGAATGACGATATTTGAGAATTTTCAGATCGTCAGTTCAACGAGATTTTTAACCCAGCTTAAAAATGTCTGATATCGATGATACTCGGCACTATTATGAAAACAAACATCATTTTGATTATAATAGCTGTGGCAGAAAGCGCGATTTCGAATGTCGATATTTGAGAATTTTCAGATCGTCAGTTCAACGAGATATTTAACCCAGCTTAAAAATGTCTGATATCGATGATACTCGGCACTATTATGAAAACAAACATCATTTTGATTATAATAGCTGTGGCAGAAAGCGCGATATCGAATGTCGACATTGAAAATTTTTCTGAAAATTTTTCCAAGTCCGAGAATTCAACGAAATTTTACCCAGCTTAAATATGTCTGATATCGATGATACTCGGCACTATTATGAAAACAAACATCATTTTGATTATAATAGCTGTGGCAGAAAGCGCGATTTCGAATGTCGATATTTGAGAAATTTCAGATCGTCAGTTCAACGAGATTTTTAACCCAGCTTAAAAATGTCTGATATCGATGATACTCGGCACTATTATGAAAACAAACATCATTTTGATTATAATAGCTGTGGCAGAAAGCGCGATATCGAATGTCGACATTGAAAATTTTTCTGAAAATTTTTCCAAGTCCGAGAATTCAGCGAAATTTTACCCAGCTTAAATATGTCTGATATCGATGATACTCGGCACTATTATGAAAACAAACATCATTTTGATTATAAAAGCTGTGGCAGAAAGCGCAATTTCGAATGTCGATATTTGAGAATTTTCAGATCGTCAGTTCAACGAGATTTTTAACCCAGCTTAAAAATGTCTGATATCGATGATACTCGGCACTATTATGAAAACAAACATCATTTTGATTATAATAGCTGTGGCAGAAAGCGCGATATCGAATGTCGACATTGAAAATTTTTCTGAAAATTTTTCCAAGTCCGAGAATTCAACGAAATTTTACCCAGCTTAAATATGTCTGATATCGATGATACGCGGCACTATTATGAAAACAAACATCATTTTGATTAAAATAGCTGTGGCAGAAAGCGCGATTTCGAATGTCGATATTTGAGAATTTTCAGATAGTCAGTTCAACGAGATTTTTAACCCAGCTTAAAAATGTCTGATATCGATGATACTCGGCACTATTATGAAAACAAACATCATTTTGATTATAATAGCTGTGGCAGAAAGCGCGATATCGAATGTCGACATTGAAAATTTTTCTGAAAATTTTTCCAAGTCCGAGAATTCAACGAAATTTTACCCAGCTTAAATATGTCTGATATCGATGATACTCGGCACTATTATGAAAACAAACATCATTTTGATTATAATAGCTGTTGCAGAAAGCGCGATTTCGAATGTCGATATTTGAGAATTTTCAGATCGTCAGTTCAACGAGATTTTTAACCCAGCTTAAAAATGTCTGATATCGATGATACTCGGCACTATTATGAAAACAAACATCATTTTGATTAAAATAGCTGTGGCAGAAAGCGCGATTTCGAATGTCGATATTTGAGAATTTTCAGATCGTCAGTTCAACGAGATTTTTAACCCAGCTTAAAAATGTCGATGATACTCGGCACTATTATGAAAACAAACATCATTTTGATTATAATAGCTGTGGCAGAAAGCGCGATTTCGAATGTCGATATTTGAGAATTTTCAGATCGTCAGTTCAACGAGATTTTTAACCCAGCTTAAAAATGTCTGATATCGATGATACTCGGCACTATTATGAAAACAAACATCATTTTGATTATAATAGCTGTGGCAGAAAGCGCGATATCGAATGTCGACATTGAAAATTTTTCTGAAAATTTTTCCAAGTCCGAGAATTCAACGAAATTTTACCCAGCTTAAATATGTCTGATATCGATGATACTCGGCACTATTATGAAAACAAACATCATTTTGATTATAATAGCTGTTGCAGAAAGCGCGATTTCGAATGTCGATATTTGAGAATTTTCAGATCGTCAGTTCAACGAGATTTTTAACCCAGCTTAAAAATGTCTGATATCGATGATACTCGGCACTATTATGAAAACAAACATCATTTTGATTAAAATAGCTGTGGCAGAAAGCGCGATTTCGAATGTCGATATTTGAGAATTTTCAGATCGTCAGTTCAACGAGATTTTTAACCCAGCTTAAAAATGTCTGATATCGATGATACTCGGCACTATTATGAAAACAAACATCATTTTGATTATAATAGCTGTGGCAGAAAGCGCGATATCGAATGTCGACATTGAAAATTTTTCTGAAAATTTTTCCAAGTCCGAGAATTCAACGAAATTTTACCCAGCTTAAATATGTCTGATATCGATGATACTCGGCACTATTATGAAAACAAACATCATTTTGATTATAAAAGCTGTGGCAGAAAGCGCAATTTCGAATGTCGATATTTGAGAATTTTCAGATCGTCAGTTCAACGAGATTTTTAACCCAGCTTAAAAATGTCTGATATCGATGATACTCGGCACTATTATGAAAACAAACATCATTTTGATTATAATAGCTGTGGCAGAAAGCGCGATATCGAATGTCGACATTGAAAATTTTTCTGAAAATTTTTCCAAGTCCGAGAATTCAACGAAATTTTACCCAGCTTAAATATGTCTGATATCGATGATACTCGGCACTATTATGAAAACAAACATCATTTTGATTATAATAGCTGTGGCAGAAAGCGCGATATCGAATGTCGACATTGAAAATTTTTCTGAAAATTTTTCCAAGTCCGAGAATTCAACGAAATTTTACCCAGCTTAAATATGTCTGATATCGATGATACTCGGAACTATTATGAAAACAAACATCATTTTGATTATAATAGCTGTGGCATTAAGCGCGATATCGAATGTCGACATTGAAAATTTTTCTGAAAATTTTTCCAAGTCCGAGAATTCAACGAAATTTTACCCAGCTTAAATATGTCTGATATCGATGATACTCGGCACTATTATGAAAACAAACATCATTTTGATTATAATAGCTGTGGCAGAAAGCGCGATTTCGAATGTCGATATTTGAGAATTTTCAGATCGTCAGTTCAACGAGATTTTTAACCCAGCTTAAAAATGTCTGATATCGATGATACGCGGCACTATTATGAAAACAAACATCATTTTGATTAAAATAGCTGTGGCAGAAAGCGCGATTTCGAATGTCGATATTTGAGAATTTTCAGATAGTCAGTTCAACGAGATTTTTAACCCAGCTTAAAAATGTCTGATATCGATGATACTCGGCACTATTATGAAAACAAACATCATTTTGATTATAATAGCTGTGGCAGAAAGCGCGATATCTAATGTCGACATTGAAAATTTTTCTGAAAATTTTACCAAGTCCGAGAATTCAACGAAATTTTACCCAGCTTAAATATGTCTGATATCGATGATACTCGGCACTATTATGAAAACAAACAACATTTTGATTATAATAGCTGTGGCAGAAAGCGCGATTTCGAATGACGATATTTGAGAATTTTCAGATCGTCAGTTCAACGAGATTTTTAACCCAGCTTAAAAATGTCTGATATCGATGATACTCGGCACTATTATGAAAACAAATATCATTTTGATTATAATAGCTGTGGCAGAAAGCGCGATTTCGAATGTCGATATTTGAGAATTTTCAGATCGTCAGTTCAACGAGATATTTAACCCAGCTTAAAAATGTCTGATATCGATGATACTCGGCACTATTATGAAAACAAACATCATTTTGATTATAATAGCTGTGGCAGAAAGCGCGATATCGAATGTCGACATTGAAAATTTTTCTGAAAATTTTTCCAAGTCCGAGAATTCAACGAAATTTTACCCAGCTTAAATATGTCTGATATCGATGATACTCGGCACTATTATGAAAACAAACATCATTTTGATTACAATAGCTGTGGCAGAAAGCGCGATTTCGAATGTCGATATTTGAGAAATTTCAGATCGTCAGTTCAACGAGATTTTTAACCCAGCTTAAAAATGTCTGATATCGATGATACTCGGCACTATTATGAAAACAAACATCATTTTGATTATAATAGCTGTGGCAGAAAGCGCGATATCGAATGTCGACATTGAAAATTTTTCTGAAAATTTTTCCAAGTCCGAGAATTCAACGAAATTTTACCCAGCTTAAATATGTCTGATATCGATGATACTCGGCACTATTATGAAAACAAACATCATTTTGATTACAATAGCTGTGGCAGAAAGCGCGATTTCGAATGTCGATATTTGAGAAATTTCAGATCGTCAGTTCAACGAGATTTTTAACCCAGCTTAAAAATGTCTGATATCGATGATACTCGGCACTATTATGAAAACAAACATCATTTTGATTATAATAGCTGTGGCAGAAAGCGCGATATCGAATGTCGACATTGAAAATTTTTCTGAAAATTTTTCCAAGTCCGAGAATTCAGCGAAATTTTACCCAGCTTAAATATGTCTGATATCGATGATACTCGGCACTATTATGAAAACAAACATCATTTTGATTATAAAAGCTGTGGCAGAAAGCGCAATTTCGAATGTCGATATTTGAGAATTTTCAGATCGTCAGTTCAACGAGATTTTTAACCCAGCTTAAAAATGTCTGATATCGATGATACTCGGCACTATTATGAAAACAAACATCATTTTGATTATAATAGCTGTGGCAGAAAGCGCGATATCGAATGTCGACATTGAAAATTTTTCTGAAAATTTTTCCAAGTCCGAGAATTCAACGAAATTTTACCCAGCTTAAATATGTCTGATATCGATGATACGCGGCACTATTATGAAAACAAACATCATTTTGATTAAAATAGCTGTGGCAGAAAGCGCGATTTCGAATGTCGATATTTGAGAATTTTCAGATAGTCAGTTCAACGAGATTTTTAACCCAGCTTAAAAATGTCTGATATCGATGATACTCGGCACTATTATGAAAACAAACATCATTTTGATTATAATAGCTGTGGCAGAAAGCGCGATATCGAATGTCGACATTGAAAATTTTTCTGAAAATTTTTCCAAGTCCGAGAATTCAACGAAATTTTACCCAGCTTAAATATGTCTGATATCGATGATACTCGGCACTATTATGAAAACAAACATCATTTTGATTATAATAGCTGTTGCAGAAAGCGCGATTTCGAATGTCGATATTTGAGAATTTTCAGATCGTCAGTTCAACGAGATTTTTAACCCAGCTTAAAAATGTCTGATATCGATGATACTCGGCACTATTATGAAAACAAACATCATTTTGATTAAAATAGCTGTGGCAGAAAGCGCGATTTCGAATGTCGATATTTGAGAATTTTCAGATCGTCAGTTCAACGAGATTTTTAACCCAGCTTAAAAATGTCGATGATACTCGGCACTATTATGAAAACAAACATCATTTTGATTATAATAGCTGTGGCAGAAAGCGCGATTTCGAATGTCGATATTTGAGAATTTTCAGATCGTCAGTTCAACGAGATTTTTAACCCAGCTTAAAAATGTCTGATATCGATGATACTCGGCACTATTATGAAAACAAACATCATTTTGATTATAATAGCTGTGGCAGAAAGCGCGATATCGAATGTCGACATTGAAAATTTTTCTGAAAATTTTTCCAAGTCCGAGAATTCAACGAAATTTTACCCAGCTTAAATATGTCTGATATCGATGATACTCGGCACTATTATGAAAACAAACATCATTTTGATTATAATAGCTGTTGCAGAAAGCGCGATTTCGAATGTCGATATTTGAGAATTTTCAGATCGTCAGTTCAACGAGATTTTTAACCCAGCTTAAAAATGTCTGATATCGATGATACTCGGCACTATTATGAAAACAAACATCATTTTGATTAAAATAGCTGTGGCAGAAAGCGCGATTTCGAATGTCGATATTTGAGAATTTTCAGATCGTCAGTTCAACGAGATTTTTAACCCAGCTTAAAAATGTCTGATATCGATGATACTCGGCACTATTATGAAAACAAACATCATTTTGATTATAATAGCTGTGGCAGAAAGCGCGATATCGAATGTCGACATTGAAAATTTTTCTGAAAATTTTTCCAAGTCCGAGAATTCAACGAAATTTTACCCAGCTTAAATATGTCTGATATCGATGATACTCGGCACTATTATGAAAACAAACATCATTTTGATTATAAAAGCTGTGGCAGAAAGCGCAATTTCGAATGTCGATATTTGAGAATTTTCAGATCGTCAGTTCAACGAGATTTTTAACCCAGCTTAAAAATGTCTGATATCGATGATACTCGGCACTATTATGAAAACAAACATCATTTTGATTATAATAGCTGTGGCAGAAAGCGCGATATCGAATGTCGACATTGAAAATTTTTCTGAAAATTTTTCCAAGTCCGAGAATTCAACGAAATTTTACCCAGCTTAAATATGTCTGATATCGATGATACTCGGCACTATTATGAAAACAAACATCATTTTGATTATAATAGCTGTGGCAGAAAGCGCGATATCGAATGTCGACATTGAAAATTTTTCTGAAAATTTTTCCAAGTCCGAGAATTCAACGAAATTTTACCCAGCTTAAATATGTCTGATATCGATGATACTCGGAACTATTATGAAAACAAACATCATTTTGATTATAATAGCTGTGGCATTAAGCGCGATATCGAATGTCGACATTGAAAATTTTTCTGAAAATTTTTCCAAGTCCGAGAATTCAACGAAATTTTACCCAGCTTAAATATGTCTGATATCGATGATACTCGGCACTATTATGAAAACAAACATCATTTTGATTATAATAGCTGTGGCAGAAAGCGCGATTTCGAATGTCGATATTTGAGAATTTTCAGATCGTCAGTTCAACGAGATTTTTAACCCAGCTTAAAAATGTCTGATATCGATGATACGCGGCACTATTATGAAAACAAACATCATTTTGATTAAAATAGCTGTGGCAGAAAGCGCGATTTCGAATGTCGATATTTGAGAATTTTCAGATAGTCAGTTCAACGAGATTTTTAACCCAGCTTAAAAATGTCTGATATCGATGATACTCGGCACTATTATGAAAACAAACATCATTTTGATTATAATAGCTGTGGCAGAAAGCGCGATATCTAATGTCGACATTGAAAATTTTTCTGAAAATTTTACCAAGTCCGAGAATTCAACGAAATTTTACCCAGCTTAAATATGTCTGATATCGATGATACTCGGCACTATTATGAAAACAAACAACATTTTGATTATAATAGCTGTGGCAGAAAGCGCGATTTCGAATGACGATATTTGAGAATTTTCAGATCGTCAGTTCAACGAGATTTTTAACCCAGCTTAAAAATGTCTGATATCGATGATACTCGGCACTATTATGAAAACAAACATCATTTTGATTATAATAGCTGTGGCAGAAAGCGCGATTTCGAATGTCGATATTTGAGAATTTTCAGATCGTCAGTTCAACGAGATATTTAACCCAGCTTAAAAATGTCTGATATCGATGATACTCGGCACTATTATGAAAACAAACATCATTTTGATTATAATAGCTGTGGCAGAAAGCGCGATATCGAATGTCGACATTGAAAATTTTTCTGAAAATTTTTCCAAGTCCGAGAATTCAACGAAATTTTACCCAGCTTAAATATGTCTGATATCGATGATACTCGGCACTATTATGAAAACAAACATCATTTTGATTATAATAGCTGTGGCAGAAAGCGCGATATCGAATGTCGACATTGAAAATTTTTCTGAAAATTTTTCCAAGTCCGAGAATTCAACGAAATTTTACCCAGCTTAAATATGTCTGATATCGATGATACTCGGCACTATTATGAAAACAAACATCATTTTGATTATAATAGCTGTTGCAGAAAGCGCGATTTCGAATGTCGATATTTGAGAATTTTCAGATCGTCAGTTCAACGAGATTTTTAACCCAGCTTAAAAATGTCTGATATCGATGATACTCGGCACTATTATGAAAACAAACATCATTTTGATTAAAATAGCTGTGGCAGAAAGCGCGATTTCGAATGTCGATATTTGAGAATTTTCAGATCGTCAGTTCAACGAGATTTTTAACCCAGCTTAAAAATGTCGATGATACTCGGCACTATTATGAAAACAAACATCATTTTGATTATAATAGCTGTGGCAGAAAGCGCGATTTCGAATGTCGATATTTGAGAATTTTCAGATCGTCAGTTCAACGAGATTTTTAACCCAGCTTAAAAATGTCTGATATCGATGATACTCGGCACTATTATGAAAACAAACATCATTTTGATTATAATAGCTGTGGCAGAAAGCGCGATATCGAATGTCGACATTGAAAATTTTTCTGAAAATTTTTCCAAGTCCGAGAATTCAACGAAATTTTACCCAGCTTAAATATGTCTGATATCGATGATACTCGGCACTATTATGAAAACAAACATCATTTTGATTATAATAGCTGTTGCAGAAAGCGCGATTTCGAATGTCGATATTTGAGAATTTTCAGATCGTCAGTTCAACGAGATTTTTAACCCAGCTTAAAAATGTCTGATATCGATGATACTCGGCACTATTATGAAAACAAACATCATTTTGATTAAAATAGCTGTGGCAGAAAGCGCGATTTCGAATGTCGATATTTGAGAATTTTCAGATCGTCAGTTCAACGAGATTTTTAACCCAGCTTAAAAATGTCTGATATCGATGATACTCGGCACTATTATGAAAACAAACATCATTTTGATTATAATAGCTGTGGCAGAAAGCGCGATATCGAATGTCGACATTGAAAATTTTTCTGAAAATTTTTCCAAGTCCGAGAATTCAACGAAATTTTACCCAGCTTAAATATGTCTGATATCGATGATACTCGGCACTATTATGAAAACAAACATCATTTTGATTATAAAAGCTGTGGCAGAAAGCGCAATTTCGAATGTCGATATTTGAGAATTTTCAGATCGTCAGTTCAACGAGATTTTTAACCCAGCTTAAAAATGTCTGATATCGATGATACTCGGCACTATTATGAAAACAAACATCATTTTGATTATAATAGCTGTGGCAGAAAGCGCGATATCGAATGTCGACATTGAAAATTTTTCTGAAAATTTTTCCAAGTCCGAGAATTCAACGAAATTTTACCCAGCTTAAATATGTCTGATATCGATGATACTCGGCACTATTATGAAAACAAACATCATTTTGATTATAATAGCTGTGGCAGAAAGCGCGATATCGAATGTCGACATTGAAAATTTTTCTGAAAATTTTTCCAAGTCCGAGAATTCAACGAAATTTTACCCAGCTTAAATATGTCTGATATCGATGATACTCGGAACTATTATGAAAACAAACATCATTTTGATTATAATAGCTGTGGCATTAAGCGCGATATCGAATGTCGACATTGAAAATTTTTCTGAAAATTTTTCCAAGTCCGAGAATTCAACGAAATTTTACCCAGCTTAAATATGTCTGATATCGATGATACTCGGCACTATTATGAAAACAAACATCATTTTGATTATAATAGCTGTGGCAGAAAGCGCGATTTCGAATGTCGATATTTGAGAATTTTCAGATCGTCAGTTCAACGAGATTTTTAACCCAGCTTAAAAATGTCTGATATCGATGATACGCGGCACTATTATGAAAACAAACATCATTTTGATTAAAATAGCTGTGGCAGAAAGCGCGATTTCGAATGTCGATATTTGAGAATTTTCAGATAGTCAGTTCAACGAGATTTTTAACCCAGCTTAAAAATGTCTGATATCGATGATACTCGGCACTATTATGAAAACAAACATCATTTTGATTATAATAGCTGTGGCAGAAAGCGCGATATCTAATGTCGACATTGAAAATTTTTCTGAAAATTTTACCAAGTCCGAGAATTCAACGAAATTTTACCCAGCTTAAATATGTCTGATATCGATGATACTCGGCACTATTATGAAAACAAACAACATTTTGATTATAATAGCTGTGGCAGAAAGCGCGATTTCGAATGACGATATTTGAGAATTTTCAGATCGTCAGTTCAACGAGATTTTTAACCCAGCTTAAAAATGTCTGATATCGATGATACTCGGCACTATTATGAAAACAAACATCATTTTGATTATAATAGCTGTGGCAGAAAGCGCGATTTCGAATGTCGATATTTGAGAATTTTCAGATCGTCAGTTCAACGAGATATTTAACCCAGCTTAAAAATGTCTGATATCGATGATACTCGGCACTATTATGAAAACAAACATCATTTTGATTATAATAGCTGTGGCAGAAAGCGCGATATCGAATGTCGACATTGAAAATTTTTCTGAAAATTTTTCCAAGTCCGAGAATTCAACGAAATTTTACCCAGCTTAAATATGTCTGATATCGATGATACTCGGCACTATTATGAAAACAAACATCATTTTGATTATAATAGCTGTGGCAGAAAGCGCGATTTCGAATGTCGATATTTGAGAAATTTCAGATCGTCAGTTCAACGAGATTTTTAACCCAGCTTAAAAATGTCTGATATCGATGATACTCGGCACTATTATGAAAACAAACATCATTTTGATTATAATAGCTGTGGCAGAAAGCGCGATATCGAATGTCGACATTGAAAATTTTTCTGAAAATTTTTCCAAGTCCGAGAATTCAGCGAAATTTTACCCAGCTTAAATATGTCTGATATCGATGATACTCGGCACTATTATGAAAACAAACATCATTTTGATTATAAAAGCTGTGGCAGAAAGCGCAATTTCGAATGTCGATATTTGAGAATTTTCAGATCGTCAGTTCAACGAGATTTTTAACCCAGCTTAAAAATGTCTGATATCGATGATACTCGGCACTATTATGAAAACAAACATCATTTTGATTATAATAGCTGTGGCAGAAAGCGCGATATCGAATGTCGACATTGAAAATTTTTCTGAAAATTTTTCCAAGTCCGAGAATTCAACGAAATTTTACCCAGCTTAAATATGTCTGATATCGATGATACGCGGCACTATTATGAAAACAAACATCATTTTGATTAAAATAGCTGTGGCAGAAAGCGCGATTTCGAATGTCGATATTTGAGAATTTTCAGATAGTCAGTTCAACGAGATTTTTAACCCAGCTTAAAAATGTCTGATATCGATGATACTCGGCACTATTATGAAAACAAACATCATTTTGATTATAATAGCTGTGGCAGAAAGCGCGATATCGAATGTCGACATTGAAAATTTTTCTGAAAATTTTTCCAAGTCCGAGAATTCAACGAAATTTTACCCAGCTTAAATATGTCTGATATCGATGATACTCGGCACTATTATGAAAACAAACATCATTTTGATTATAATAGCTGTTGCAGAAAGCGCGATTTCGAATGTCGATATTTGAGAATTTTCAGATCGTCAGTTCAACGAGATTTTTAACCCAGCTTAAAAATGTCTGATATCGATGATACTCGGCACTATTATGAAAACAAACATCATTTTGATTAAAATAGCTGTGGCAGAAAGCGCGATTTCGAATGTCGATATTTGAGAATTTTCAGATCGTCAGTTCAACGAGATTTTTAACCCAGCTTAAAAATGTCGATGATACTCGGCACTATTATGAAAACAAACATCATTTTGATTATAATAGCTGTGGCAGAAAGCGCGATTTCGAATGTCGATATTTGAGAATTTTCAGATCGTCAGTTCAACGAGATTTTTAACCCAGCTTAAAAATGTCTGATATCGATGATACTCGGCACTATTATGAAAACAAACATCATTTTGATTATAATAGCTGTGGCAGAAAGCGCGATATCGAATGTCGACATTGAAAATTTTTCTGAAAATTTTTCCAAGTCCGAGAATTCAACGAAATTTTACCCAGCTTAAATATGTCTGATATCGATGATACTCGGCACTATTATGAAAACAAACATCATTTTGATTATAATAGCTGTTGCAGAAAGCGCGATTTCGAATGTCGATATTTGAGAATTTTCAGATCGTCAGTTCAACGAGATTTTTAACCCAGCTTAAAAATGTCTGATATCGATGATACTCGGCACTATTATGAAAACAAACATCATTTTGATTAAAATAGCTGTGGCAGAAAGCGCGATTTCGAATGTCGATATTTGAGAATTTTCAGATCGTCAGTTCAACGAGATTTTTAACCCAGCTTAAAAATGTCTGATATCGATGATACTCGGCACTATTATGAAAACAAACATCATTTTGATTATAATAGCTGTGGCAGAAAGCGCGATATCGAATGTCGACATTGAAAATTTTTCTGAAAATTTTTCCAAGTCCGAGAATTCAACGAAATTTTACCCAGCTTAAATATGTCTGATATCGATGATACTCGGCACTATTATGAAAACAAAAATCATTTTGATTATAAAAGCTGTGGCAGAAAGCGCAATTTCGAATGTCGATATTTGAGAATTTTCAGATCGTCAGTTCAACGAGATTTTTAACCCAGCTTAAAAATGTCTGATATCGATGATACTCGGCACTATTATGAAAACAAACATCATTTTGATTATAATAGCTGTGGCAGAAAGCGCGATATCGAATGTCGACATTGAAAATTTTTCTGAAAATTTTTCCAAGTCCGAGAATTCAACGAAATTTTACCCAGCTTAAATATGTCTGATATCGATGATACTCGGCACTATTATGAAAACAAACATCATTTTGATTATAATAGCTGTGGCAGAAAGCGCGATATCGAATGTCGACATTGAAAATTTTTCTGAAAATTTTTCCAAGTCCGAGAATTCAACGAAATTTTACCCAGCTTAAATATGTCTGATATCGATGATACTCGGAACTATTATGAAAACAAACATCATTTTGATTATAATAGCTGTGGCATTAAGCGCGATATCGAATGTCGACATTGAAAATTTTTCTGAAAATTTTTCCAAGTCCGAGAATTCAACGAAATTTTACCCAGCTTAAATATGTCTGATATCGATGATACTCGGCACTATTATGAAAACAAACATCATTTTGATTATAATAGCTGTGGCAGAAAGCGCGATTTCGAATGTCGATATTTGAGAATTTTCAGATCGTCAGTTCAACGAGATTTTTAACCCAGCTTAAAAATGTCTGATATCGATGATACGCGGCACTATTATGAAAACAAACATCATTTTGATTAAAATAGCTGTGGCAGAAAGCGCGATTTCGAATGTCGATATTTGAGAATTTTCAGATAGTCAGTTCAACGAGATTTTTAACCCAGCTTAAAAATGTCTGATATCGATGATACTCGGCACTATTATGAAAACAAACATCATTTTGATTATAATAGCTGTGGCAGAAAGCGCGATATCTAATGTCGACATTGAAAATTTTTCTGAAAATTTTACCAAGTCCGAGAATTCAACGAAATTTTACCCAGCTTAAATATGTCTGATATCGATGATACTCGGCACTATTATGAAAACAAACAACATTTTGATTATAATAGCTGTGGCAGAAAGCGCGATTTCGAATGACGATATTTGAGAATTTTCAGATCGTCAGTTCAACGAGATTTTTAACCCAGCTTAAAAATGTCTGATATCGATGATACTCGGCACTATTATGAAAACAAACATCATTTTGATTATAATAGCTGTGGCAGAAAGCGCGATTTCGAATGTCGATATTTGAGAATTTTCAGATCGTCAGTTCAACGAGATATTTAACCCAGCTTAAAAATGTCTGATATCGATGATACTCGGCACTATTATGAAAACAAACATCATTTTGATTATAATAGCTGTGGCAGAAAGCGCGATATCGAATGTCGACATTGAAAATTTTTCTGAAAATTTTTCCAAGTCCGAGAATTCAACGAAATTTTACCCAGCTTAAATATGTCTGATATCGATGATACTCGGCACTATTATGAAAACAAACATCATTTTGATTATAATAGCTGTGGCAGAAAGCGCGATATCGAATGTCGACATTGAAAATTTTTCTGAAAATTTTTCCAAGTCCGAGAATTCAACGAAATTTTACCCAGCTTAAATATGTCTGATATCGATGATACTCGGCACTATTATGAAAACAAACATCATTTTGATTACAATAGCTGTGGCAGAAAGCGCGATTTCGAATGTCGATATTTGAGAAATTTCAGATCGTCAGTTCAACGAGATTTTTAACCCAGCTTAAAAATGTCTGATATCGATGATACTCGGCACTATTATGAAAACAAACATCATTTTGATTATAATAGCTGTGGCAGAAAGCGCGATATCGAATGTCGACATTGAAAATTTTTCTGAAAATTTTTCCAAGTCCGAGAATTCAGCGAAATTTTACCCAGCTTAAATATGTCTGATATCGATGATACTCGGCACTATTATGAAAACAAACATCATTTTGATTATAAAAGCTGTGGCAGAAAGCGCAATTTCGAATGTCGATATTTGAGAATTTTCAGATCGTCAGTTCAACGAGATTTTTAACCCAGCTTAAAAATGTCTGATATCGATGATACTCGGCACTATTATGAAAACAAACATCATTTTGATTATAATAGCTGTGGCAGAAAGCGCGATATCGAATGTCGACATTGAAAATTTTTCTGAAAATTTTTCCAAGTCCGAGAATTCAACGAAATTTTACCCAGCTTAAATATGTCTGATATCGATGATACGCGGCACTATTATGAAAACAAACATCATTTTGATTAAAATAGCTGTGGCAGAAAGCGCGATTTCGAATGTCGATATTTGAGAATTTTCAGATAGTCAGTTCAACGAGATTTTTAACCCAGCTTAAAAATGTCTGATATCGATGATACTCGGCACTATTATGAAAACAAACATCATTTTGATTATAATAGCTGTGGCAGAAAGCGCGATATCGAATGTCGACATTGAAAATTTTTCTGAAAATTTTTCCAAGTCCGAGAATTCAACGAAATTTTACCCAGCTTAAATATGTCTGATATCGATGATACTCGGCACTATTATGAAAACAAACATCATTTTGATTATAATAGCTGTTGCAGAAAGCGCGATTTCGAATGTCGATATTTGAGAATTTTCAGATCGTCAGTTCAACGAGATTTTTAACCCAGCTTAAAAATGTCTGATATCGATGATACTCGGCACTATTATGAAAACAAACATCATTTTGATTAAAATAGCTGTGGCAGAAAGCGCGATTTCGAATGTCGATATTTGAGAATTTTCAGATCGTCAGTTCAACGAGATTTTTAACCCAGCTTAAAAATGTCGATGATACTCGGCACTATTATGAAAACAAACATCATTTTGATTATAATAGCTGTGGCAGAAAGCGCGATTTCGAATGTCGATATTTGAGAATTTTCAGATCGTCAGTTCAACGAGATTTTTAACCCAGCTTAAAAATGTCTGATATCGATGATACTCGGCACTATTATGAAAACAAACATCATTTTGATTATAATAGCTGTGGCAGAAAGCGCGATATCGAATGTCGACATTGAAAATTTTTCTGAAAATTTTTCCAAGTCCGAGAATTCAACGAAATTTTACCCAGCTTAAATATGTCTGATATCGATGATACTCGGCACTATTATGAAAACAAACATCATTTTGATTATAATAGCTGTTGCAGAAAGCGCGATTTCGAATGTCGATATTTGAGAATTTTCAGATCGTCAGTTCAACGAGATTTTTAACCCAGCTTAAAAATGTCTGATATCGATGATACTCGGCACTATTATGAAAACAAACATCATTTTGATTAAAATAGCTGTGGCAGAAAGCGCGATTTCGAATGTCGATATTTGAGAATTTTCAGATCGTCAGTTCAACGAGATTTTTAACCCAGCTTAAAAATGTCTGATATCGATGATACTCGGCACTATTATGAAAACAAACATCATTTTGATTATAATAGCTGTGGCAGAAAGCGCGATATCGAATGTCGACATTGAAAATTTTTCTGAAAATTTTTCCAAGTCCGAGAATTCAACGAAATTTTACCCAGCTTAAATATGTCTGATATCGATGATACTCGGCACTATTATGAAAACAAACATCATTTTGATTATAAAAGCTGTGGCAGAAAGCGCAATTTCGAATGTCGATATTTGAGAATTTTCAGATCGTCAGTTCAACGAGATTTTTAACCCAGCTTAAAAATGTCTGATATCGATGATACTCGGCACTATTATGAAAACAAACATCATTTTGATTATAATAGCTGTGGCAGAAAGCGCGATATCGAATGTCGACATTGAAAATTTTTCTGAAAATTTTTCCAAGTCCGAGAATTCAACGAAATTTTACCCAGCTTAAATATGTCTGATATCGATGATACTCGGCACTATTATGAAAACAAACATCATTTTGATTATAATAGCTGTGGCAGAAAGCGCGATATCGAATGTCGACATTGAAAATTTTTCTGAAAATTTTTCCAAGTCCGAGAATTCAACGAAATTTTACCCAGCTTAAATATGTCTGATATCGATGATACTCGGAACTATTATGAAAACAAACATCATTTTGATTATAATAGCTGTGGCATTAAGCGCGATATCGAATGTCGACATTGAAAATTTTTCTGAAAATTTTTCCAAGTCCGAGAATTCAACGAAATTTTACCCAGCTTAAATATGTCTGATATCGATGATACTCGGCACTATTATGAAAACAAACATCATTTTGATTATAATAGCTGTGGCAGAAAGCGCGATTTCGAATGTCGATATTTGAGAATTTTCAGATCGTCAGTTCAACGAGATTTTTAACCCAGCTTAAAAATGTCTGATATCGATGATACGCGGCACTATTATGAAAACAAACATCATTTTGATTAAAATAGCTGTGGCAGAAAGCGCGATTTCGAATGTCGATATTTGAGAATTTTCAGATAGTCAGTTCAACGAGATTTTTAACCCAGCTTAAAAATGTCTGATATCGATGATACTCGGCACTATTATGAAAACAAACATCATTTTGATTATAATAGCTGTGGCAGAAAGCGCGATATCTAATGTCGACATTGAAAATTTTTCTGAAAATTTTACCAAGTCCGAGAATTCAACGAAATTTTACCCAGCTTAAATATGTCTGATATCGATGATACTCGGCACTATTATGAAAACAAACAACATTTTGATTATAATAGCTGTGGCAGAAAGCGCGATTTCGAATGACGATATTTGAGAATTTTCAGATCGTCAGTTCAACGAGATTTTTAACCCAGCTTAAAAATGTCTGATATCGATGATACTCGGCACTATTATGAAAACAAACATCATTTTGATTATAATAGCTGTGGCAGAAAGCGCGATTTCGAATGTCGATATTTGAGAATTTTCAGATCGTCAGTTCAACGAGATATTTAACCCAGCTTAAAAATGTCTGATATCGATGATACTCGGCACTATTATGAAAACAAACATCATTTTGATTATAATAGCTGTGGCAGAAAGCGCGATATCGAATGTCGACATTGAAAATTTTTCTGAAAATTTTTCCAAGTCCGAGAATTCAACGAAATTTTACCCAGCTTAAATATGTCTGATATTGATGATACTCGGCACTATTATGAAAACAAACATCATTTTGATTATAATAGCTGTGGCAGAAAGCGCGATATCGAATGTCGACATTGAAAATTTTTCTGAAAATTTTTCCAAGTCCGAGAATTCAACGAAATTTTACCCAGCTTAAATATGTCTGATATCGATGATACTCGGCACTATTATGAAAACAAACATCATTTTGATTACAATAGCTGTGGCAGAAAGCGCGATTTCGAATGTCGATATTTGAGAAATTTCAGATCGTCAGTTCAACGAGATTTTTAACCCAGCTTAAAAATGTCTGATATCGATGATACTCGGCACTATTATGAAAACAAACATCATTTTGATTATAATAGCTGTGGCAGAAAGCGCGATATCGAATGTCGACATTGAAAATTTTTCTGAAAATTTTTCCAAGTCCGAGAATTCAGCGAAATTTTACCCAGCTTAAATATGTCTGATATCGATGATACTCGGCACTATTATGAAAACAAACATCATTTTGATTATAAAAGCTGTGGCAGAAAGCGCAATTTCGAATGTCGATATTTGAGAATTTTCAGATCGTCAGTTCAACGAGATTTTTAACCCAGCTTAAAAATGTCTGATATCGATGATACTCGGCACTATTATGAAAACAAACATCATTTTGATTATAATAGCTGTGGCAGAAAGCGCGATATCGAATGTCGACATTGAAAATTTTTCTGAAAATTTTTCCAAGTCCGAGAATTCAACGAAATTTTACCCAGCTTAAATATGTCTGATATCGATGATACGCGGCACTATTATGAAAACAAACATCATTTTGATTAAAATAGCTGTGGCAGAAAGCGCGATTTCGAATGTCGATATTTGAGAATTTTCAGATAGTCAGTTCAACGAGATTTTTAACCCAGCTTAAAAATGTCTGATATCGATGATACTCGGCACTATTATGAAAACAAACATCATTTTGATTATAATAGCTGTGGCAGAAAGCGCGATATCGAATGTCGACATTGAAAATTTTTCTGAAAATTTTTCCAAGTCCGAGAATTCAACGAAATTTTACCCAGCTTAAATATGTCTGATATCGATGATACTCGGCACTATTATGAAAACAAACATCATTTTGATTATAATAGCTGTTGCAGAAAGCGCGATTTCGAATGTCGATATTTGAGAATTTTCAGATCGTCAGTTCAACGAGATTTTTAACCCAGCTTAAAAATGTCTGATATCGATGATACTCGGCACTATTATGAAAACAAACATCATTTTGATTAAAATAGCTGTGGCAGAAAGCGCGATTTCGAATGTCGATATTTGAGAATTTTCAGATCGTCAGTTCAACGAGATTTTTAACCCAGCTTAAAAATGTCGATGATACTCGGCACTATTATGAAAACAAACATCATTTTGATTATAATAGCTGTGGCAGAAAGCGCGATTTCGAATGTCGATATTTGAGAATTTTCAGATCGTCAGTTCAACGAGATTTTTAACCCAGCTTAAAAATGTCTGATATCGATGATACTCGGCACTATTATGAAAACAAACATCATTTTGATTATAATAGCTGTGGTAGAAAGCGCGATATCGAATGTCGACATTGAAAATTTTTCTGAAAATTTTTCCAAGTCCGAGAATTCAACGAAATTTTACCCAGCTTAAATATGTCTGATATCGATGATACTCGGCACTATTATGAAAACAAACATCATTTTGATTATAATAGCTGTTGCAGAAAGCGCGATTTCGAATGTCGATATTTGAGAATTTTCAGATCGTCAGTTCAACGAGATTTTTAACCCAGCTTAAAAATGTCTGATATCGATGATACTCGGCACTATTATGAAAACAAACATCATTTTGATTAAAATAGCTGTGGCAGAAAGCGCGATTTCGAATGTCGATATTTGAGAATTTTCAGATCGTCAGTTCAACGAGATTTTTAACCCAGCTTAAAAATGTCTGATATCGATGATACTCGGCACTATTATGAAAACAAACATCATTTTGATTATAATAGCTGTGGCAGAAAGCGCGATATCGAATGTCGACAT
>JBCDWJ010000034.1:0-96000 GCA_039766575.1 Serrognathus titanus
CTCGGCACTATTATGAAAACAAACATCATTTTGATTATAATAGCTGTGGCAGAAAGCGCGATTTCGAATGTTGATATTTGAGAATTTTTAGAGCCGTCAGATCAACGAGATTTTTAATCCAGCTTAAAAATGTTTGATATCGATGATACTCGGCACTATTATGAAAACAAACATCATTTTGATTATAATAGCTGTGGCAGAAAGCGCGATTTCGAATGTCGACATTGATAATTTTTCTGAAAATTTTTCTATGTCCAAGAATTCAACGAAATTTCACCCAGCTTAAATATGTCTGATATCGATTATACTAGGCACTATTATGAAAACAAACATCATTTTGATTATAATAGCTGTGGCAGAAAGCGCGATTTCGAATGTCGACATTGAAAATTTTTCTGAAAATATTTCCATGTCCCAGAATTCAACGAAATTTTACCCAGCTTAAATATGTCTGATATCGATGATACTCGGCACTATTATGAAAACAAACATCATTTTGATTATAATAGCTGTGGCAGAAAGCGCGATTTCGAATTTTGATATTTGAGAATTTTTATAGTCGTCAGATCAACGAGAATTTTAACCCAGCTTAAAAATGTTTGATATCGATGATACTCGGCACTATTATGAAAACAAACATCATTTTGATTATAATAGCTGTGGCAGAAAGCGCGATTTCGAATGTCGACATTGATAATTTTTCTGAAAATTTTTCTATGTCCAAGAATTCAACGAAATTTCACCCAGCTTAAATATGTCTGATATAGATTATACTAGGCACTATTATGAAAACAAACATCATTTTGATTATAATAGCTGTGGCAGAAAGCGCGATTTCGAATGTCGACATTGAAAATTTTTCTGAAAATATTTCTATGTCCCAGAATTCAACGAAATTTTACCCAGCTTAAATATGTTTGATATCGATGATACTCGGCACTATAATGAAAACAAACATCATTTTGATTATAATAGCTGTGGCAGAAAGCGCGATTTCGAATGTCGACATTGAAAATTTTTCTGAAAATATTTCTATGTCCCAGAATTCAACGAAATTTTACCCAGCTTAAATATGTCTGATATCGATGATACTCGGCATTATTATGAAAACAAACATCATTTTGATTATAATAGCTGTGGCAGAAAGCGCGATTTCGAATGTCGACATTGAACATTTTTCTGAAAATTTTTCTATGTCCCAGAATTCAACGAAATTTTACCCAGCTTAAATATGTCTGATATCGATGATACTCGGCACTATTATGAAAACAAACATCATTTTGATTATAATAGCTGTGGCAGAAAGCGCGATTTCGAATGTTGATATTTGAGAATTTTTATAGTCGTCAGATCAACGAGAATTTTAACCCAGCTTAAAAATGTTTGATATCGATGATACTCGGCACTATTATGAAAACAAACATCATTTTGATTATAATAGCTGTGGCAGAAAGCGCGATTTCGAATGTCGACATTGAAAATTTTTCTGAAAATATTTCTATGTCCCAGAATTCAACGAAATTTTACCCAGCTTAAATATGTTTGATATCGATGATACTCGGCACTATTATGAAAACTAACATCATTTTGATTATAATAGCTGTGGCAGAAAGCGCGATTTCGAATGTTGATATTTGAGAATTTTTATAGTCGTCAGATCAACGAGAATTTTAACCCAGCTTAAAAATGTTTGATATCGATGTTACTCGGCACTATAATGAAAACAAACATCATTTTGATTATAATAGCTGTGGCAGAAAGCGCGATTTCGAATGTCGACATTGAAAATTTTTCTGAAAATATTTCTATGTCCAAGAATTCAACGAAATTTTACCCAGCTTAAATATGTTTGATATCGATGATACTCGGCACTATTATGAAAACAAACATCATTTTGATTATAATAGCTGTGGCAGAAAGCGCGATTTCGAATGTCGACATCGAAAATTTTTCTGAAAATATTTCTATGTCCAAGAATTCAACGAAATTTTACCCAGCTTAAATATGTTTGATATCGATGATACTCGGCACTATTATGAAAACAAACATCATTTTGATTATTATAGCTGTGGCAGAAAGCGCGTTTTCGAATGTCGATATTTGAGAGTTTTCAGTGTCGTCAGTTCAACGAGATTTTTAACCCAGCTTAAAAATGCCTGATATCGATGATACTCGGCACTATTATGAAAACAAACATCATTTTCATTATAATAGCTGTGGCAGAAAGCGCGATTTCGAATGTCGACATTGATAATTTTTCTGAAAATTTTTCTATGTCCCAGAATTCAACGAAATTTTACCCAGCTTAAATATGTCTGATATCGATGATACTCGGCACTATTATGAAAACAAACATCATTTTGATTATAATAGCTGTGGCAGAAAGCGCGATTTCGAATGTTGATATTTGAGAATTTTTATAGTCGTCAGATCAACGAGATTTTTAACCCAGCTTAAAAATGTTTGATATCGATGATACTCGGCACTATAATGAAAACAAACATCATTTTGATTATAATAGCTGTGGCAGAAAGCGCGATTTCGAATGTCGACATTGAAAATTTTTCTGAAAATATTTCTATGTCCCAGAATTCAACGAAATTTTACCCAGCTTAAATATGTCTGATATCGATGATACTTTTCATAATAGTATGAAAACAAACATCATTTTGATTATAATAGCTGTGGCAGAAAGCGCGATTTCGAATGTCGACATTAAACATTTTTCTGAAAATTTTTCTATGTCCCAGAATTCAACGAAATTTTACCCAGCTTAAATATGTTTGATATCGATGATACTCGGCACTATTATGAAAACAAACATCATTTTGATTATTATAGCTGTGGCAGAAAGCGCGTTTTCGAATGTCGATATTTGAGAGTTTTCAGTGTCGTCAGTTCAACGAGATTTTTAACCCAGCTTAAAAATGCCTGATATCGATGATACTCGGCACTATTATGAAAACAAACATCATTTTCATTATAATAGCTGTGGCAGAAAGCGTGATTTCGAATGTCGACATTGATAATTTTTCTGAAAATTTTTCCATGTCCAAGAATTCAACGAAATTTTACCCAGCTTTAATATGTCTGATATCGATGATACTCGGCACTATTATGAAAACTAACATCATTTTGATTATAATAGCTGTGGCAGAAAGCGCGATTTCGAATGTTGATATTTGAGAATTTTTATAGTCGTCAGATCAACGAGAATTTTAACCCAGCTTAAAAATGTTTGATATCGATGTTACTCGGCACTATAATGAAAACAAACATCATTTTGATTATAATAGCTGTGGCAGAAAGCGCGATTTCGAATGTCGACATTGAAAATTTTTCTGAAAATATTTCTATGTCCAAGAATTCAACGAAATTTTACCCAGCTTAAATATGTTTGATATCGATGATACTCGGCACTATTATGAAAACAAACATCATTTTGATTATAATAGCTGTGGCAGAAAGCGCGATTTCGAATGTCGACATCGAAAATTTTTCTGAAAATATTTCTATGTCCAAGAATTCAACGAAATTTTACCCAGCTTAAATATGTTTGATATCGATGATACTCGGCACTATTATGAAAACAAACATCATTTTGATTATTATAGCTGTGGCAGAAAGCGCGTTTTCGAATGTCGATATTTGAGAGTTTTCAGTGTCGTCAGTTCAACGAGATTTTTAACCCAGCTTAAAAATGCCTGATATCGATGATACTCGGCACTATTATGAAAACAAACATCATTTTCATTATAATAGCTGTGGCAGAAAGCGCGATTTCGATTGTCGACATTGATAATTTTTCTGAAAATTTTTCTATGTCCAAGAATTCAACGAAATTTTACCCAGCTTAAATATGTCTGATATCGATGATACTCGGCACTATTATGAAAACTAACATCATATTGATTATAATAGCTGTGGCAGAAAGCGCGATTTCGAATGTTGATATTTGAGAATTTTTATAGTCGTCAGATCAACGAGAATTTTAACCCAGCTTAAAAATGTTTGATATCGATGATACTCGGCACTATTATGAAAACAAACATCATTTTGATTATAATAGCTGTGGCAGAAAGCGCGATTTCGAATGTCGACATTGATAATTTTTCTGAAAATTTTTCTATGTCCCAGAATTCAACGAAATTTTACCCAGCTTAAATATGTCTGATATCGATGATACTCGGCACTATTATGAAAACAAACATCATTTTGATTATAATAGCTGTGGCAGAAAGCGCGATTTCGAATGTTGATATTTGAGAATTTTTATAGTCGTCAGATCAACGAGATTTTTAACCCAGCTTAAAAATGTTTGATATCGATGATACTCGGCACTATAATGAAAACAAACATCATTTTGATTATAATAGCTGTGGCAGAAAGCGCGATTTCGAATGTCGACATTGAAAATTTTTCTGAAAATATTTCTATGTCCCAGAATTCAACGAAATTTTACCCAGCTTAAATATGTCTGATATCGATGATACTCGGCATTATTATGAAAACAAACATCATTTTGATTATAATAGCTGTGGCAGAAAGCGCGATTTCGAATGTCGACATTGAACATTTTTCTGAAAATTTTTCTATGTCCCAGAATTCAACGAAATTTTACCCAGCTTAAATATGTCTGATATCGATGATACTCGGCACTATTATGAAAACAAACATCATTTTGATTATAATAGCTGTGGCAGAAAGCGCGATTTCGAATGTTGATATTTGAGAATTTTTAGAGCCGTCAGATCAACGAGATTTTTAATCCAGCTTAAAAATGTTTGATATCGATGATACTCGGCACTATTATGAAAACAAACATCATTTTGATTATAATAGCTGTGGCAGAAAGCGCGATTTCGAATGTCGACATTGATAATTTTTCTGAAAATTTTTCTATGTCCAAGAATTCAACGAAATTTCACCCAGCTTAAATATGTCTGATATCGATTATACTAGGCACTATTATGAAAACAAACATCATTTTGATTATAATAGCTGTGGCAGAACGCGCGATTTCGAATGTCGACATTGAAAATTTTTCTGAAAATATTTCCATGTCCCAGAATTCAACGAAATTTTACCCAGCTTAAATATGTCTGATATCGATGATACTCTGCACTATTATGAAAACAAACATCATTTTGATTATAATAGCTGTGGCAGAAAGCGCGATTTCGAATTTTGATATTTGAGAATTTTTATAGTCGTCAGATCAACGAGAATTTTAACCCAGCTTAAAAATGTTTGATATCGATGATACTCGGCACTATTATGAAAACAAACATCATTTTGATTATAATAGCTGTGGCAGAAAGCGCGATTTCGAATGTCGACATTGATAATTTTTCTGAAAATTTTTCTATGTCCAAGAATTCAACGAAATTTCACCCAGCTTAAATATGTCTGATATAGATTATACTAGGCACTATTATGAAAACAAACATCATTTTGATTATAATAGCTGTGGCAGAAAGCGCGATTTCGAATGTCGACATTGAAAATTTTTCTGAAAATATTTCTATGTCCCAGAATTCAACGAAATTTTACCCAGCTTAAATATGTTTGATATCGATGATACTCGGCACTATTATGAAAACAAACATCATTTTGATTATAATAGCTGTGGCAGAAAGCGCGATTTCGAATGTCGACATCGAAAATTTTTCTGAAAATATTTCTATGTCCAAGAATTCAACGAAATTTTACCCAGCTTAAATATGTTTGATATCGATGATACTCGGCACTATTATGAAAACAAACATCATTTTGATTATTATAGCTGTGGCAGAAAGCGCGTTTTCGAATGTCGATATTTGAGAGTTTTCAGTGTCGTCAGTTCAACGAGATTTTTAACCCAGCTTAAAAATGCCTGATATCGATGATACTCGGCACTATTATGAAAACAAACATCATTTTCATTATAATAGCTGTGGCAGAAAGCGTGATTTCGAATGTCGACATTGATAATTTTTCTGAAAATTTTTCCATGTCCAAGAATTCAACGAAATTTTACCCAGCTTTAATATGTCTGATATCGATGATACTCGGCACTATTATGAAAACTAACATCATTTTGATTATAATAGCTGTGGCAGAAAGCGCGATTTCGAATGTTGATATTTGAGAATTTTTATAGTCGTCAGATCAACGAGAATTTTAACCCAGCTTAAAAATGTTTGATATCGATGTTACTCGGCACTATAATGAAAACAAACATCATTTTGATTATAATAGCTGTGGCTGAAAGCGCGATTTCGAATGTCGACATTGAAAATTTTTCTGAAAATATTTCTATGTCCAAGAATTCAACGAAATTTTACCCAGCTTAAATATGTTTGATATCGATGATACTCGGCACTATTATGAAAACAAACATCATTTTGATTATAATAGCTGTGGCAGAAAGCGCGATTTCGAATGTCGACATCGAAAATTTTTCTGAAAATATTTCTATGTCCAAGAATTCAACGAAATTTTACCCAGCTTAAATATGTTTGATATCGATGATACTCGGCACTATTATGAAAACAAACATCATTTTGATTATTATAGCTGTGGCAGAAAGCGCGTTTTCGAATGTCGATATTTGAGAGTTTTCAGTGTCGTCAGTTCAACGAGATTTTTAACCCAGCTTAAAAATGCCTGATATCGATGATACTCGGCACTATTATGAAAACAAACATCATTTTCATTATAATAGCTGTGGCAGAAAGCGCGATTTCGAATGTCGACATTGATAATTTTTCTGAAAATTTTTCTATGTCCAAGAATTCAACGAAATTTTACCCAGCTTAAATATGTCTGATATCGATGATACTCGGCACTATTATGAAAACTAACATCATATTGATTATAATAGCTGTGGCAGAAAGCGCGATTTCGAATGTTGATATTTGAGAATTTTTATAGTCGTCAGATCAACGAGAATTTTAACCCAGCTTAAAAATGTTTGATATCGATGATACTCGGCACTATTATGAAAACAAACATCATTTTGATTATAATAGCTGTGGCAGAAAGCGCGATTTCGAATGTTGATATTTGAGAATTTTTATAGTCGTCAGATCAACGAGATTTTTAACCCAGCTTAAAAATGTTTGATATCGATGATACTCGGCACTATAATGAAAACAAACATCATTTTGATTATAATAGCTGTGGCAGAAAGCGCGATTTCGAATGTCGACATTGAAAATTTTTCTGAAAATATTTCTATGTCCCAGAATTCAACGAAATTTTACCCAGCTTAAATATGTCTGATATCGATGATACTCGGCACTATTATGAAAACAAACATCATTTTGATTATAATAGCTGTGGCAGAAAGCGCGATTTCGAATGTCGACATTGAACATTTTTCTGAAAATTTTTCTATGTCCCAGAATTCAACGAAATTTTACCCAGCTTAAATATGTCTGATATCGATGATACTCGGCACTATTATGAAAACAAACATCATTTTGATTATAATAGCTGTGGCAGAAAGCGCGATTTCGAATGTTGATATTTGAGAATTTTTATAGTCGTCAGATCAACGAGAATTTTAACCCAGCTTAAAAATGTTTGATATCGATGATACTCGGCACTATTATGAAAACAAACATCATTTTGATTATAATAGCTGTGGCAGAAAGCGCGATTTCGAATGTCGACATCGAAAATTTTTCTGAAAATTTTTCTAAGTCCGAGAATTCAACGAAATTTACCCAGCTTAAAAATGTCTGATATCGATGATACTCGGCACTATTATGAAAACAAACATCATTTTGATTATAATAGCTGTGGCAGAAAGCGCGATTTCGAATGTTGATATTTGAGAATTTTTAGAGCCGTCAGATCAACGAGATTTTTAATCCAGCTTAAAAATGTTTGATATCGATGAAACTCGGCACTATTATGAAAACAAACATCATTTTGATTATAATAGCTGTGGCAGAAAGCGCGATTTCGACATTGATAATTTTTCTGAAAATTTTTCTATGTCCAAGAATTCAACGAAATTTCACCCAGCTTAAATATGTCTGATATCGATTATACTAGGCACTATTATGAAAACAAACATCATTTTGATTATAATAGCTGTGGCAGAAAGCGCGATTTCGAATGTCGACATTGAAAATTTTTCTGAAAATATTTCTATGTCCCAGAATTCAACGAAATTTTACCCAGCTTAAATATGTCTGATATCGATGATACTCGGCACTATTATGAAAACAAACATCATTTTGATTATAATAGCTGTGGCAGAAAGCGCGATTTCGAATGTCGACATTGAACATTTTTCTGAAAATTTTTCTGTCCCAGAATTCAACGAAATTTTACCCAGCTTAAATATGTCTGATATCGATGATACTCGGCACTATTATGAAAACAAACATCATTTTGATTATAATAGCTGTGGCAGAAAGCGCGATTTCGAATGTCGACATTGAACATTTTTCTGAAAATTTTTCTGTCCCAGAATTCAACGAAATTTTACCCAGCTTAAATATGTCTGATATCGATGATACTCGGCACTATTATGAAAACAAACATCATTTTGATTATAATAGCTGTGGCAGAAAGCGCGATTTCGAATGTTGATATTTGAGAATTTTTATAGTCGTCAGATCAACGAGATTTTTAACCCAGCTTAAAAATGTTTGATATCGATGATACTCGGCACTATTATGAAAACAAACATCATTTTGATTATAATAGCTGTGGCAGAAAGCGCGATTTCGAATGTTGATATTTGAGAATTTTCAGAGTCGTTAGTTCAACGAGATTTTTAACAAAGCTTAAATATGTCTGATGTCGATGATACTCGGCACTATTATGAAAACAAACATCATTTTGATTATAATAGCTGTGGCAGAAAGCGCGATTTCGAATGTTGATATTTGAGAATTTTTATAGTCGTCAGATCAACGAGAATTTTAACTCAGCTTAAAAATGTTTGATATCGATGATACTCGGCACTATTATGAAAACAAACATCATTTTGATTATAATAGCTGTGGCAGAAAGCGCGATTTCGAATGTCGACATTGAAAATTTTTCTGAAAATATTTCTATGTCCCAGAATTCAACGAAATTTTACCCAGCTTAAATATGTCTGATATCGATGATACTCGGCACTATTATGAAAACAAACATCATTTTGATTATAATAGCTGTGTCAGAAAGCGCGATTTCGAATGTTGATATTTGAGAATTTTTATAGTCGTCAGATCAACGAGAATTTTAACCCAGCTTAAAAATGTTTGATATCGATGTTACTCGGCACTATAATGAAAACAAACATCATTTTGATTATAATAGCTGTGGCAGAAAGCGCGATTTCGAATGTCGACATCGAAAATTTTTCTGAAAATATTTCTATGTCCAAGAATTCAACGAAATTTTACCCAGCTTAAATATGTTTGATATCGATGATACTCGGCACTATTATGAAAACAAACATCATTTTGATTATAATAGCTGTGGCAGAAAGCGCGATTTCGAATGTCGACATCGAAAATTTTTCTGAAAATATTTCTATGTCCAAGAATTCAACGAAATTTTACCCAGCTTAAATATGTTTGATATCGATGATACTCGGCACTATTATGAAAACAAACATCATTTTGATTATTATAGCTGTGGCAGAAAGCGCGTTTTCGAATGTCGATATTTGAGAGTTTTCAGTGTCGTCAGTTCAACGAGATTTTTAACCCAGCTTAAAAATGCCTGATATCGATGATACTCGGCACTATTATGAAAACAAACATCATTTTCATTATAATAGCTGTGGCAGAAAGCGCGATTTCGAATGTCGACATTGATAATTTTTCTGAAAATTTTTCTATGTCCAAGAATTCAACGAAATTTTACCCAGCTTAAATATGTCTGATATCGATGATACTCGGCACTATTATGAAAACTAACATCATATTGATTATAATAGCTGTGGCAGAAAGCGCGATTTCGAATGTTGATATTTGAGAATTTTTATAGTCGTCAGATCAACGAGAATTTTAACCCAGCTTAAAAATGTTTGATATCGATGATACTCGGCACTATTATGAAAACAAACATCATTTTGATTATAATAGCTGTGGCAGAAAGCGCGATTTCGAATGTCGACATTGATAATTTTTCTGAAAATTTTTCTATGTCCCAGAATTCAACGAAATTTTACCCAGCTTAAATATGTCTGATATCGATGATACTCGGCACTATTATGAAAACAAACATCATTTTGATTATAATAGCTGTGGCAGAAAGCGCGATTTCGAATGTTGATATTTGAGAATTTTTATAGTCGTCAGATCAACGAGATTTTTAACCCAGCTTAAAAATGTTTGATATCGATGATACTCGGCACTATAATGAAAACAAACATCATTTTGATTATAATAGCTGTGGCAGAAAGCGCGATTTCGAATGTCGACATTGAAAATTTTTCTGAAAATATTTCTATGTCCCAGAATTCAACGAAATTTTACCCAGCTTAAATATGTCTGATATCGATGATACTCGGCACTATTAATGAAAACAAACATCATTTTGATTATAATAGCTGTGGCAGAAAGCGCGATTTCGAATGTCGACATTGAACATTTTTCTGAAAATTTTTCTATGTCCCAGAATTCAACGAAATTTTACCCAGCTTAAATATGTCTGATATCGATGATACTCGGCACTATTATGAAAACAAACATCATTTTGATTATAATAGCTGTGGCAGAAAGCGCGATTTCGAATGTTGATATTTGAGAATTTTTATAGTCGTCAGATCAACGAGAATTTTAACCCAGCTTAAAAATGTTTGATATCGATGATACTCGGCACTATTATGAAAACAAACATCATTTTGATTATAATAGCTGTGGCAGAAAGCGCGATTTCGAATGTCGACATCGAAAATTTTTCTGAAAATTTTTCTAAGTCCGAGAATTCAACGAAATTTACCCAGCTTAAAAATGTCTGATATCGATGATACTCGGCACTATTATGAAAACAAACATCATTTTGATTATAATAGCTGTGGCAGAAAGCGCGATTTCGAATGTTGATATTTGAGAATTTTTAGAGCCGTCAGATCAACGAGATTTTTAATCCAGCTTAAAAATGTTTGATATCGATGAAACTCGGCACTATTATGAAAACAAACATCATTTTGATTATAATAGCTGTGGCAGAAAGCGCGATTTCGACATTGATAATTTTTCTGAAAATTTTTCTATGTCCAAGAATTCAACGAAATTTCACCCAGCTTAAATATGTCTGATATCGATTATACTAGGCACTATTATGAAAACAAACATCATTTTGATTATAATAGCTGTGGCAGAAAGCGCGATTTCGAATGTCGACATTGAAAATTTTTCTGAAAATATTTCTATGTCCCAGAATTCAACGAAATTTTACCCAGCTTAAATATGTCTGATATCGATGATACTCGGCACTATTATGAAAACAAACATCATTTTGATTATAATAGCTGTGGCAGAAAGCGCGATTTCGAATGTCGACATTGAACATTTTTCTGAAAATTTTTCTGTCCCAGAATTCAACGAAATTTTACCCAGCTTAAATATGTCTGATATCGATGATACTCGGCACTATTATGAAAACAAACATCATTTTGATTATAATAGCTGTGGCAGAAAGCGCGATTTCGAATGTCGACATTGAACATTTTTCTGAAAATTTTTCTGTCCCAGAATTCAACGAAATTTTACCCAGCTTAAATATGTCTGATATCGATGATACTCGGCACTATTATGAAAACAAACATCATTTTGATTATAATAGCTGTGGCAGAAAGCGCGATTTCGAATGTTGATATTTGAGAATTTTTATAGTCGTCAGATCAACGAGATTTTTAACCCAGCTTAAAAATGTTTGATATCGATGATACTCGGCACTATTATGAAAACAAACATCATTTTGATTATAATAGCTGTGGCAGAAAGCGCGATTTCGAATGTTGATATTTGAGAATTTTTAGAGCCGTCAGATCAACGAGATTTTTAATCCAGCTTAAAAATGTTTGATATCGATGAAACTCGGCACTATTATGAAAACAAACATCATTTTGATTATAATAGCTGTGGCAGAAAGCGCGATTTCGACATTGATAATTTTTCTGAAAATTTTTCTATGTCCAAGAATTCAACGAAATTTCACCCAGCTTAAATATGTCTGATATCGATTATACTAGGCACTATTATGAAAACAAACATCATTTTGATTATAATAGCTGTGGCAGAAAGCGCGATTTCGAATGTCGACATTGAAAATTTTTCTGAAAATATTTCTATGTCCCAGAATTCAACGAAATTTTACCCAGCTTAAATATGTCTGATATCGATGATACTCGGCACTATTATGAAAACAAACATCATTTTGATTATAATAGCTGTGGCAGAAAGCGCGATTTCGAATGTCGACATTGAACATTTTTCTGAAAATTTTTCTGTCCCAGAATTCAACGAAATTTTACCCAGCTTAAATATGTCTGATATCGATGATACTCGGCACTATTATGAAAACAAACATCATTTTGATTATAATAGCTGTGGCAGAAAGCGCGATTTCGAATGTCGACATTGAACATTTTTCTGAAAATTTTTCTGTCCCAGAATTCAACGAAATTTTACCCAGCTTAAATATGTCTGATATCGATGATACTCGGCACTATTATGAAAACAAACATCATTTTGATTATAATAGCTGTGGCAGAAAGCGCGATTTCGAATGTTGATATTTGAGAATTTTTATAGTCGTCAGATCAACGAGATTTTTAACCCAGCTTAAAAATGTTTGATATCGATGATACTCGGCACTATTATGAAAACAAACATCATTTTGATTATAATAGCTGTGGCAGAAAGCGCGATTTCGAATGTTGATATTTGAGAATTTTCAGAGTCGTTAGTTCAACGAGATTTTTAACAAAGCTTAAATATGTCTGATGTCGATGATACTCGGCACTATTATGAAAACAAACATCATTTTGATTATAATAGCTGTGGCAGAAAGCGCGATTTCGAATGTTGATATTTGAGAATTTTTATAGTCGTCAGATCAACGAGAATTTTAACTCAGCTTAAAAATGTTTGATATCGATGATACTCGGCACTATTATGAAAACAAACATCATTTTGATTATAATAGCTGTGTCAGAAAGCGCGATTTCGAATGTCGACATTGAAAATTTTTCTGAAAATATTTCTATGTCCCAGAATTCAACGAAATTTTACCCAGCTTAAATATGTCTGATATCGATGATACTCGGCACTATTATGAAAACAAACATCATTTTGATTATAATAGCTGTGTCAGAAAGCGCGATTTCGAATGTTGATATTTGAGAATTTTTATAGTCGTCAGATCAACGAGAATTTTAACCCAGCTTAAAAATGTTTGATATCGATGTTACTCGGCACTATAATGAAAACAAACATCATTTTGATTATAATAGCTGTGGCAGAAAGCGCGATTTCGAATGTCGACATCGAAAATTTTTCTGAAAATATTTCTATGTCCAAGAATTCAACGAAATTTTACCCAGCTTAAATATGTTTGATATCGATGATACTCGGCACTATTATGAAAACAAACATCATTTTGATTATAATAGCTGTGGCAGAAAGCGCGATTTCGAATGTCGACATCGAAAATTTTTCTGAAAATATTTCTATGTCCAAGAATTCAACGAAATTTTACCCAGCTTAAATATGTTTGATATCGATGATACTCGGCACTATTATGAAAACAAACATCATTTTGATTATTATAGCTGTGGCAGAAAGCGCGTTTTCGAATGTCGATATTTGAGAGTTTTCAGTGTCGTCAGTTCAACGAGATTTTTAACCCAGCTTAAAAATGCCTGATATCGATGATACTCGGCACTATTATGAAAACAAACATCATTTTCATTATAATAGCTGTGGCAGAAAGCGCGATTTCGAATGTCGACATTGATAATTTTTCTGAAAATTTTTCTATGTCCAAGAATTCAACGAAATTTTACCCAGCTTAAATATGTCTGATATCGATGATACTCGGCACTATTATGAAAACTAACATCATATTGATTATAATAGCTGTGGCAGAAAGCGCGATTTCGAATGTTGATATTTGAGAATTTTTATAGTCGTCAGATCAACGAGAATTTTAACCCAGCTTAAAAATGTTTGATATCGATGATACTCGGCACTATTATGAAAACAAACATCATTTTGATTATAATAGCTGTGGCAGAAAACGCGATTTCGAATGTCGACATTGATAATTTTTCTGAAAATTTTTCTATGTCCCAGAATTCAACGAAATTTTACCCAGCTTAAATATGTCTGATATCGATGATACTCGGCACTATTATGAAAACAAACATCATTTTGATTATAATAGCTGTGGCAGAAAGCGCGATTTCGAATGTTGATATTTGAGAATTTTTATAGTCGTCAGATCAACGAGATTTTTAACCCAGCTTAAAAATGTTTGATATCGATGATACTCGGCACTATAATGAAAACAAACATCATTTTGATTATAATAGCTGTGGCAGAAAGCGCGATTTCGAATGTCGACATTGAAAATTTTTCTGAAAATATTTCTATGTCCCAGAATTCAACGAAATTTTACCCAGCTTAAATATGTCTGATATCGATGATACTCGGCACTATTAATGAAAACAAACATCATTTTGATTATAATAGCTGTGGCAGAAAGCGCGATTTCGAATGTCGACATTGAACATTTTTCTGAAAATTTTTCTATGTCCCAGAATTCAACGAAATTTTACCCAGCTTAAATATGTCTGATTTCGATGATACTCGGCACTATTATGAAAACAAACATCATTTTGATTATAATAGCTGTGGCAGAAAGCGCGATTTCGAATGTTGATATTTGAGAATTTTTATAGTCGTCAGATCAACGAGAATTTTAACCCAGCTTAAAAATGTTTGATATCGATGATACTCGGCACTATTATGAAAACAAACATCATTTTGATTATAATAGCTGTGGCAGAAAGCGCGATTTCGAATGTCGACATCGAAAATTTTTCTGAAAATTTTTCTAAGTCCGAGAATTCAACGAAATTTACCCAGCTTAAAAATGTCTGATATCGATGATACTCGGCACTATTATAAAAACAAACATCATTTTGATTATAATAGCTGTGGCAGAAAGCGCGATTTCGAATGTTGATATTTGAGAATTTTTAGAGCCGTCAGATCAACGAGATTTTTAATCCAGCTTAAAAATGTTTGATATCGATGAAACTCGGCACTATTATGAAAACAAACATCATTTTGATTATAATAGCTGTGGCAGAAAGCGCGATTTCGACATTGATAATTTTTCTGAAAATTTTTCTATGTCCAAGAATTCAACGAAATTTCACCCAGCTTAAATATGTCTGATATCGATTATACTAGGCACTATTATGAAAACAAACATCATTTTGATTATAATAGCTGTGGCAGAAAGCGCGATTTCGAATGTCGACATTGAAAATTTTTCTGAAAATATTTCTATGTCCCAGAATTCAACGAAATTTTACCCAGCTTAAATATGTCTGATATCGATGATACTCGGCACTATTATGAAAACAAACATCATTTTGATTATAATAGCTGTGGCAGAAAGCGCGATTTCGAATGTCGACATTGAACATTTTTCTGAAAATTTTTCTGTCCCAGAATTCAACGAAATTTTACCCAGCTTAAATATGTCTGATATCGATGATACTCGGCACTATTATGAAAACAAACATCATTTTGATTATAATAGCTGTGGCAGAAAGCGCGATTTCGAATGTTGATATTTGAGAATTTTTATAGTCGTCAGATCAACGAGATTTTTAACCCAGCTTAAAAATGTTTGATATCGTTGAACAGACGACTCTGAAAATTCTCAAATATCAACATTCGAAATCGCGCTTTCTGCCACAGCTATTATAATCAAAATGATGTTAGTTTTCATAATAGTGCAGAGTATCATCGATATCAGACATATTTAAGCTGGGTAAAATTTCGTTGAATTCTTGGACATATAAAAATTTTCAGAAAAATTATCAATGTCGACATTCGAAATCGCGCTTTCTGCCACAGCTATTATAATCAAAATGATGTTTGTTTTCATAATAGTGCCGAGTATCATCGATATCAAACATATTTAAGCTGGGTAAAATTTCGTTGAATTCTTGGACATAGAAAAATTTTCAGAAAAATTTTCAATGTCGACATTCGAAATCGCGCTTTCTGCCACAGCTATTATAATCAAAATGATGTTAGTTTTCATAATAGTGCCGAGTATCATCGATATCAGACATATTTAAGCTGGGTAAAATTTCGTTGAATTCTTGGACATAGAAAAATTTTCAGAAAAATTATCAATGTCGACATTCGAAATCGCGCTTTCTGCCACAGCTATTATAATCAAAATGATGTTTGTTTTCATAATAGTGCCGAGTATCATCGATATCAAACATTTTTAAGCTGGGTTAAAATTCTCGTTGATCTGACGACTATAAAAATTCTCAAATATCAACATTCGAAATCGCGCTTTCTGCCACAGCTATTATAATCAAAATGATGTTTGTTTTCATAATAGTGCCGAGTATCATCGATATCAAACATTTTTAAGCTGGGTTAAAATTCTCGTTGATCTGACGACTATAAAAATTCTCAAATATCAACATTCGAAATCGCGCTTTCTGCCACAGCTATTATAATCAAAATGATGTTTGTTTTCATTATAGTGCCGAGTATCATCGATATCAAACATTTTTAAGCTGGGTTAAAATTCTCGTTGATCTGACGACTATAAAAATTCTCAAATATCAACATTCGAAATCGCGCTTTCTGCCACAGCTATAATAATCAAAATGATGTTTGTTTTCATAATAGTGCCGAGTATCATCGATATCAGGCATTTTTAAGCTGGGTTAAAAATCTCGTTGAACTGACGACACTGAAAACTCTCAAATATCGACATTCGAAAACGCGCTTTCTGCCACAGCTATAATAATCAAAATGATGTTTGTTTTGATAATAGTGCCGAGTATCATCGATATCAAACATATTTAAGCTGGGTAAAATTTCGTTGAATTCTTGGACATAGAAATATTTTCAGAAAAATTTTCGATGTCGACATTCGAAATCGCGCTTTCTGCCACAGCTATTATAATCAAAATGATGTTTGTTTTCATAATAGTGCCGAGTATCATCGATATCAAACATATTTAAGCTGGGTAAAATTTCGTTGAATTCTTGGACATAGAAAAATTTTAGAAAAATTTTCAATGTCGACATTCGAAATCGCGCTTTCTGCCACAGCTATTATAATCAAAATGATGTTTGTTTTCATTATAGTGCCGAGTATCATCGATATCAAACATTTTTAAGCTGGGTTAAAATTCTCGTTGATCTGACGACTATAAAAATTCTCAAATATCAACATTCGAAATCGCGCTTTCTGCCACAGCTATTATAATCAAAATGATGTTAGTTTTCATAATATCATCGATATCAGACATATTAAAGCTGGGTAAAATTTCGTTGAATTCTTGGACATAGAAAAATTTTCAGAAAAATTATCAATGTCGACATTCGAAATCACGCTTTCTGCCACAGCTATTATAATGAAAATGATGTTTGTTTTCATAATAGTGCCGAGTATCATCGATATCAGGCATTTTTAAGCTGGGTTAAAAATCTCGTTGAACTGACGACACTGAAAACTCTCAAATATCGACATTATAAAACGCGCTTTCTGCCACAGCTATAATAATCAAAATGATGTTTGTTTTCATAATAGTGCCGAGTAACATCGATATCAAACATATTTAAGCTGGGTAAAATTTCGTTGAATTCTTGGACATAGAAATATTTTCAGAAAAATTTTCGATGTCGACATTCGAAATCGCGCTTTCTGCCACAGCTATTATAATCAAAATGATGTTTGTTTTCATAATAGTGCCGAGTATCATCGATATCAAACATATTTAAGCTGGGTAAAATTTCGTTGAATTCTTGGACATAGAAATATTTTCAGAAAAATTTTCAATGTCGACATTCGAAATCGCGCTTTCTGCCACAGCTATTATAATCAAAATGATGTTTGTTTTCATTATAGTGCCGAGTATCATCGATATCAAACATTTTTAAGCTGGGTTAAAATTCTCGTTGATCTGACGACTATAAAAATTCTCAAATATCAACATTCGAAATCGCGCTTTCTGCCACAGCTATTATAATCAAAATGATGTTTGTTTTCATAATAGTGCCGAGTATCATCGATATCAGACATATTTAAGCTGGGTAAAATTTCGTTGAATTCTGGGACATAGAAAAATTTTCAGAAAAATTATCAGTGTCGACATTCGAAATCGCGCTTTCTGCCACAGCTATTATAATCAAAATGATGTTTGTTTTCATAATAGTGCCGAGTATCATCGATATCAAACATTTTTAAGCTGGGTTAAAATTCTCGTTGATCTGACGACTATAAAAATTCTCAAATATCAACATTCGAAATCGCGCTTTCTGCCACAGCTATTATAATCAAAATGATGTTTGTTTTCATAATAGTGCCGAGTATCATCGATATCAAACATTTTTAAGCTGGGTTAAAAATCTCGTTGATCTGACGACTATAAAAATTCTCAAATATCAACATTCGAAATCGCGCTTTCTGCCACAGCTATTATAATCAAAATGATGTTTGTTTTCATAATAGTGCCGAGTATCATCGATATCAGACATATTTAAGCTGGGTAAAATTTCGTTGAATTCTGGGACATAGAAAAATTTTCAGAAAAATTTTCAATATCGACATTCGAAATCGCGCTTTCTGCCACAGCTACTATAATCAAAATGATGTTTGTTTTCATAATAGTGCCGAGTATCATCGATATCAAACATATTTAAGCTGGGTAAAATTTCGTTGAATTCTTGGACATAGAAAAATTTTCAGAAAAATTTTCAATGTCGACATTCGAAATCGCGCTTTCTGCCACAGCTATTATAATCAAAATGATGTTTGTTTTCATAATAGTGCCGAGTATCATCGATATCAAACATTTTTAAGCTGGGTAAAATTTCGTTGAATTCTGGGACATAGAAATATTTTCAGAAAAATTTTCAATGTCGACATTCGAAATCGCGCTTTCTGCCACAGCTATTATAATCAAAATGATGTTTGTTTTCATTATAGTGCCGAGTATCATCGATATCAAACATTTTTAAGCTGGGTTAAAAATCTCGTTGATCTGACGACTATAAAAATTCTCAAATATCAACATTCGAAATCGCGCTTTCTGCCACAGCTATTATAATCAAAATGATGTTTGTTTTCATAATAGTGCCGAGTATCATCGATATCAAACATTTTTAAGCTGGGTTAAAATTCTCGTTGATCTGACGACTATAAAAATTCTCAAATATCAACATTCGAAATCGCGCTTTCTGCCACAGCTATTATAATCAAAATGATGTTTGTTTTCATAATAGTGCCGAGTATCATCGATATCAAACATTTTTAAGCTGGGTTAAAATTCTCGTTGATCTGACGAATATAAAAATTCTCAAATATCAACATTCGAAATCGCGCTTTCTGCCACAGCTATTATAATCAAAATGATGTTTGTTTTCATAATAGTGCCCAGTATCATCGATATCAGACATTTTTAAGCTGAGTAAATTTCGTTGAATTCTCGGACATATAAAATTTTCAGAAAAATTTTCAATGTCGACATTCGAAATCGCGCTTTCTGCCACAGCTATTATAATCAAAATGATGTTAGTTTTCATAATAGTGCAGAGTATCATCGATATCAGACATATTTAAGCTGGGTAAAATTTCGTTGAATTCTTGGACATATAAAAATTTTCAGAAAAATTATCAATGTCGACATTCGAAATCGCGCTTTCTGCCACAGCTATTATAATCAAAATGATGTTTGTTTTCATAATAGTGCCGAGTATCATCGATATCAAACATATTTAAGCTGGGTAAAATTTCGTTGAATTCTTGGACATAGAAAAATTTTCAGAAAAATTTTCAATGTCGACATTCGAAATCGCGCTTTCTGCCACAGCTATTATAATCAAAATGATGTTAGTTTTCATAATAGTGCCGAGTATCATCGATATCAGACATATTTAAGCTGGGTAAAATTTCGTTGAATTCTTGGACATAGAAAAATTTTCAGAAAAATTATCAATGTCGACATTCGAAATCGCGCTTTCTGCCACAGCTATAATAATCAAAATGATGTTTGTTTTCATAATAGTGCCGAGTATCATCGATATCAGGCATTTTTAAGCTGGGTTAAAAATCTCGTTGAACTGACGACACTGAAAACTCTCAAATATCGACATTCGAAAACGCGCTTTCTGCCACAGCTATAATAATCAAAATGATGTTTGTTTTCATAATAGTGCCGAGTATCATCGATATCAAACATATTTAAGCTGGGTAAAATTTCGTTGAATTCTTGGACATAGAAATATTTTCAGAAAAATTTTCGATGTCGACATTCGAAATCGCGCTTTCTGCCACAGCTATTATAATCAAAATGATGTTTGTTTTCATAATAGTGCCGAGTATCATCGATATCAAACATATTTAAGCTGGGTAAAATTTCGTTGAATTCTTGGACATAGAAAAATTATCAGAAAAATTTTCAATGTCGACATTCGAAATCGCGCTTTCTGCCACAGCTATTATAATCAAAATGATGTTTGTTTTCATTATAGTGCCGAGTATCATCGATATCAAACATTTTTAAGCTGGGTTAAAATTCTCGTTGATCTGACGACTATAAAAATTCTCAAATATCAACATTCGAAATCGCGCTTTCTGCCACAGCTATTATAATCAAAATGATGTTTGTTTTCATAATAGTGCCGAGTATCATCGATATCAGACATATTAAAGCTGGGTAAAATTTTGTTGAATTCTTGGACATAGAAAAATTTTCAGAAAAATTATCAATGTCGACATTCGAAATCACGCTTTCTGCCACAGCTATTATAATGAAAATGATGTTTGTTTTCATAATAGTGCCGAGTATCATCGATATCAGGCATTTTTAAGCTGGGTTAAAAATCTCGTTGAACTGACGACACTGAAAATTCTCAAATATCGACATTCGAAAACGCGCTTTCTGCCACAGCTATAATAATCAAAATGATGTTTGTTTTCATAATAGTGCCGAGTATCATCGATATCAAACATATTTAAGCTGGGTAAAATTTCGTTGAATTCTTGGACATAGAAATATTTTCAGAAAAATTTTCGATGTCGACATTCGAAATCGCGCTTTCTGCCACAGCTATTATAATCAAAATGATGTTTGTTTTCATAATAGTGCCGAGTATCATCGATATCAAACATATTTAAGCTGGGTAAAATTTCGTTGAATTCTTGGACATAGAAATATTTTCAGAAAAATTTTCAATGTCGACATTCGAAATCGCGCTTTCTGCCACAGCTATTATAATCAAAATGATGTTTGTTTTCATTATAGTGCCGAGTATCATCGATATCAAACATTTTTAAGCTGGGTTAAAATTCTCGTTGATCTGACGACTATAAAAATTCTCAAATATCAACATTCGAAATCGCGCTTTCTGCCACAGCTATTATAATCAAAATGATGTTTGTTTTCATAATAGTGCCGAGTATCATCGATATCAGACATATTTAAGCTGGGTAAAATTTCGTTGAATTCTGGGACATAGAAAAATTTTCAGAAAAATGTTCAATGTCGACATTCGAAATCGCGCTTTCTGCCACAGCTATTATAATCAAAATGATGTTTGTTTTCATAATAGTGCCGAGTATCATCGATATCAGACATATTTAAGCTGGGTAAAATTTCGTTGAATTCTGGGACATAGAAATATTTTCAGAAAAATTTTCAATGTCGACATTCGAAATCGCGCTTTCTGCCACAGCTATTATAATCAAAATGATGTTTGTTTTCATTATAGTGCCGAGTATCATCGATATCAAACATTTTTAAGCTGGGTTAAAAATCTCGTTGATCTGACGACTATAAAAATTCTCAAATATCAACATTCGAAATCGCGCTTTCTGCCACAGCTATTATAATCAAAATGATGTTTGTTTTCATTATAGTGCCGAGTATCATCGATATCAAACATTTTTAAGCTGGGTTAAAATTCTCGTTGATCTGACGACTATAAAAATTCTCAAATATCAACATTCGAAATCGCGCTTTCTGCCACAGCTATTATAATCAAAATGATGTTTGTTTTCATAATAGTGCCGAGTATCATCGATATCAGACATATTAAAGCTGGGTAAAATTTTGTTGAATTCTTGGACATAGAAAAATTTTCAGAAAAATTATCAATGTCGACATTCGAAATCACGCTTTCTGCCACAGCTATTATAATGAAAATGGTGTTTGTTTTCATAATAGTGCCGAGTATCATCGATATCAGGCATTTTTAAGCTGGGTTAAAAATCTCGTTGAACTGACGACACTGAAAACTCTCAAATATCGACATTCGAAAACGCGCTTTCTGCCACAGCTATAATAATCAAAATGATGTTTGTTTTCATAATAGTGCCGAGTATCATCGATATCAAACATATTTAAGCTGGGTAAAATTTCGTTGAATTCTTGGACATAGAAATATTTTCAGAAAAATTTTCGATGTCGACATTCGAAATCGCGCTTTCTGCCACAGCTATTATAATCAAAATGATGTTTGTTTTCATAATAGTGCCGAGTATGATCGATATCAAACATATTTAAGCTGGGTAAAATTTCGTTGAATTCTTGGACATAGAAATATTTTCAGAAAAATTTTCAATGTCGACATTCGAAATCGCGCTTTCTGCCACAGCTATTATAATCAAAATGATGTTTGTTTTCATTATAGTGCCGAGTATCATCGATATCAAACATTTTTAAGCTGGGTTAAAATTCTCGTTGATCTGACGACTATAAAAATTCTCAAATATCAACATTCGAAATCGCGCTTTCTGCCACAGCTATTATAATCAAAATGATGTTTGTTTTCATAATAGTGCCGAGTATCATCGATATCAGACATATTTAAGCTGGGTAAAATTTCGTTGAATTCTGGGATATAGAAAAATTTTCAGAAAAATGTTCAATGTCGACATTCGAAATCGCGCTTTCTGCCACAGCTATTATAATCAAAATGATGTTTGTTTTCATAATAGTGCCGAGTATCATCGATATCAGACATATTTAAGCTGGGTAAAATTTCGTTGAATTCTGGGACATAGAAATATTTTCAGAAAAATTTTCAATGTCGACATTCGAAATCGCGCTTTCTGCCACAGCTATTATAATCAAAATGATGTTTGTTTTCATAATAGTGCCGAGTATCATCGATATCAAACATTTTTAAGCTGGGTTAAAATTCTCGTTGATCTGACGACTATAAAAATTCTCAAATATCAACATTCGAAATCGCGCTTTCTGCCACAGCTATTATAATCAAAATGATGTTTGTTTTCATAATAGTGCCGAGTATCATCGATATCAAACATTTTTAAGCTGGGTTAAAATTCTCGTTGATCTGACGACTATAAAAATTCTCAAATATCAACATTCGAAATCGCGCTTTCTGCCACAGCTATTATAATCAAAATGATGTTTGTTTTCATAATAGTGCCGAGTATCATCGATATCAGACATTTTTAAGCTGGGTAAATTTCGTTGAATTCTCGGACATATAAAAATTTTCAGAAAAATTTTCAATGTCGACATTCGAAATCGCGCTTTCTGCCACAGCTATTATAATCAAAATGATGTTAGTTTTCATAATAGTGCCGAGTATCATCGATATCAGACATATTTAAGCTGGGTAAAATTTCGTTGAATTCTTGGACATATAAAAATTTTCAGAAAAATTATCAATGTCGACATTCGAAATCGCGCTTTCTGCCACAGCTATTATAATCAAAATGATGTTTGTTTTCATAATAGTGCCGAGTATCATCGATATCAAACATATTTAAGCTGGGTAAAATTTCGTTGAATTCTTGGACATAGAAAAATTTTCAGAAAAATTTTCAATGTCGACATTCGAAATCGCGCTTTCTGCCACAGCTATTATAATCAAAATGATGTTTGTTTTCATAATAGTGCCGAGTATCATCGATATCAAACATTTTTAAGCTGGGTTAAAATTCTCGTTGATCTGACGACTATAAAAATTCTCAAATATCAACATTCGAAATCGCGCTTTCTGCCACAGCTATTATAATCAAAATGATGTTTGTTTTCATAATAGTGCCGAGTATCATCGATATCAGACATTTTTAAGCTGGGTAAATTTCGTTGAATTCTCGGACATATAAAAATTTTCAGAAAAATTTTCAATGTCGACATTCGAAATCGCGCTTTCTGCCACAGCTATTATAATCAAAATGATGTTAGTTTTCATAATAGTGCCGAGTATCATCGATATCAGACATATTTAAGCTGGGTAAAATTTCGTTGAATTCTTGGACATATAAAAATTTTCAGAAAAATTATCAATGTCGACATTCGAAATCGCGCTTTCTGCCACAGCTATTATAATCAAAATGATGTTTGTTTTCATAATAGTGCCGAGTATCATCGATATCAAACATATTTAAGCTGGGTAAAATTTCGTTGAATTCTTGGACATAGAAAAATTTTCAGAAAAATTTTCAATGTCGACATTCGAAATCGCGCTTTCTGCCACAGCTATTATAATCAAAATGATGTTAGTTTTCATAATAGTGCCGAGTATCATCGATATCAGACATATTTAAGCTGGGTAAAATTTCGTTGAATTCTTGGACATAGAAAAATTTTCAGAAAAATTATCAATGTCGACATTCGAAATCGCGCTTTCTGCCACAGCTATTATAATCAAAATGATGTTTGTTTTCATAATAGTGCCGAGTATCATCGATATCAAACATTTTTAAGCTGGGTTAAAATTCTCGTTGATCTGACGACTATAAAAATTCTCAAATATCAACATTCGAAATCGCGCTTTCTGCCACAGCTATTATAATCAAAATGATGTTTGTTTTCATAATAGTGCCGAGTATCATCGATATCAAACATTTTTAAGCTGGGTTAAAATTCTCGTTGATCTGACGACTATAAAAATTCTCAAATATCAACATTCGAAATCGCGCTTTCTGCCACAGCTATTATAATCAAAATGATGTTTGTTTTCATTATAGTGCCGAGTATCATCGATATCAAACATTTTTAAGCTGGGTTAAAATTCTCGTTGATCTGACGACTATAAAAATTCTCAAATATCAACATTCGAAATCGCGCTTTCTGCCACAGCTATTATAATCAAAATGATGTTTGTTTTCATAATAGTGCCGAGTATCATCGATATCAAACATCTTTAAGCTGGGTAAAATTTCGTTGAATTCTTGGACATAGAAAAATTTTCAGAAAAATTTTCAATGTCGACATTCGAAATCGCGCTTTCTGCCACAGCTATTATAATCAAAATGATGTTTGTTTTCATAATAGTGCCGAGTATCATCGATATCAAACATTTTTAAGCTGGGTTAAAATTCTCGTTGATCTGACGACTATAAAAATTCTCAAATATCAACATTCGAAATCGCGCTTTCTGCCACAGCTATTATAATCAAAATGATGTTTGTTTTCATTATAGTGCCGAGTATCATCGATATCAAACATTTTTAAGCTGGATTAAAAATCTCGTTGATCTGACGGCTCTAAAAATTCTCAAATATCAACATTCGAAATCGCGCTTTCTGCCACAGCTTTTATAATCAAAATGATGTTTGTTTTCATAATAGTGCCGAGTATCATCGATATCAAACATATTTAAGCTGGGTAAAATTTCGTTGAATTCTTGGACATAGAAAAATTTTCAGAAAAATTTTCAATGTCGACATTCGAAATCGCGCTTTCTGCCACAGTTATTATAATCAAAATGATGTTAGTTTTCATAATAGTGCCGAGTATCATCGATATCAGACATATTTAAGCTGGGTAAAGTTTCGTTGAATTCTTGGACATAGAAAAATTTTCAGAAAAATTATCAATGTCGACATTCGAAATCGCGCTTTCTGTCACAGCTATTATAATCAAAATGATGTTTGTTTTCATTATAGTGCCGAGTATCATCGATATCAAACATTTTTAAGCTGGATTAAAAATCTCGTTGATCTGACGGCTCTAAAAATTCTCAAATATCAACATTCGAAATCGCGCTTTCTGCCACAGCTATTATAATCAAAATGATGTTTGTTTTCATAATAGTGCCGAGTATCATCGATATCAGACATTTTTAAGCTGGGTGAAAAATCTCGTTGAACAGACGACTCTGAAAATTCTCAAATATCAACATTCGAAATCGCGCTTTCTGCCACATCTATTATAATCAAAATGATGTTTGTTTTCATAATAGTGCCGAGTATCATCGATATCAGATATATTTAAGCTGGGTAAAATTTCGTTGAATTCTGGGACATAGAAAAATTTTCAGAAAAATTATCAATGTCGACATTCGAAATCGCGCTTTCTGCCACAGCTATTATAATCAAAATGATGTTTGTTTTCATAATAGTGCCGAGTATCATCGATATCAAACATTTTTAAGCTGGGTTAAAATTCTCGTTGATCTGACGACTATAAAAATTCTCAAATATTAACATTCGAAATCGCGCTTTCTGCCACAGCTATTATAATCAAAATGATGTTTGTTTTCATAATAGTGCCGAGTATCATCGATATCAGACATATTTAAGCTGGGTAAAATTTCGTTGAATTCTGGGACATAGAAAAATTTTCAGAAAAATGTTCAATGTCGACATTCGAAATCGCGCTTTCTGCCACAGCTATTATAATCAAAATGATGTTTGTTTTCATAATAGTGCCGAGTATCATCGATATCAGACATATTTAAGCTGGGTAAAATTTCGTTGAATTCTGGGACATAGAAATATTTTCAGAAAAATTTTCAATGTCGACATTCGAAATCGCGCTTTCTGCCACAGCTATTATAATCAAAATGATGTTTGTTTTCATTATAGTGCCGAGTATCATCGATATCAAACATTTTTAAGCTGGGTTAAAAATCTCGACGACTATAAAAATTCTCAAATAGCAACATTCGAAATCGCGCTTTCTGCCACAGCTATTATAATCAAAATGATGTTTGTTTTCATAATAGTGCCGAGTATCATCGATATCAAACATTTTTAAGCTGGGTTAAAATTCTCGTTGATCTGACGACTATAAAAATTCTCAAATATCAACATTCGAAATCGCGCTTTCTGCCACAGCTATTATAATCAAAATGATGTTTGTTTTCATAATAGTGCCGAGTATCATCGATATCAAACATTTTTAAGCTGGGTTAAAATTCTCGTTGATCTGACGACTATAAAAATTCTCAAATATCAACATTCGAAATCGCGCTTTCTGCCACAGCTATTATAATCAAAATGATGTTTGTTTTCATAATAGTGCCCAGTATCATTGATATCAGACATTTTTAAGCTGGGTAAATTTCGTTGAATTCTCGGACATATAAAAATTTTCAGAAAAATTTTCAATGTCGACATTCGAAATCGCGCTTTCTGCCACAGCTATTATAATCAAAATGATGTTAGTTTTCATAATAGTGCAGAGTATCATCGATATCAGACATATTTAAGCTGGGTAAAATTTCGTTGAATTCTTGGACATATAAAAATTTTCAGAAAAATTATCAATGTCTACATTCGAAATCGCGCTTTCTGCCACAGCTATTATAATCAAAATGATGTTAGTTTTCATAATAGTGCCGAGTATCATCGATATCAGACATATTTAAGCTGGGTAAAATTTCGTTGAATTCTTGGACATAGAAAAATTTTCAGAAAAATTATCAATGTCGACATTCGAAATCGCGCTTTCTGCCACAGCTATTATAATCAAAATGATGTTTGTTTTCATAATAGTGCCGAGTATCATCGATATCAAACATTTTTAAGCTGGGTTAAAATTCTCGTTGATCTGACGACTATAAAAATTCTCAAATATCAACATTCGAAATCGCGCTTTCTGCCACAGCTATTATAATCAAAATGATGTTTGTTTTCATTATAGTGCCGAGTATCATCGATATCAAACATTTTTAAGCTGGGTTAAAATTCTCGTTGATCTGACGACTATAAAAATTCTCAAATATCAACATTCGAAATCGCGCTTTCTGCCACAGCTATTATAATCAAAATGATGTTTGTTTTCATAATAGTGCCGAGTATCATCGATATCAAACATATTTAAGCTTTGTAAAATTTCGTTGAATTCTTGGACATAGAAAAATTTTCAGAAAAATTTTCAATGTCGACATTCGAAATCGCGCTTTCTGCCACAGCTATTATAATCAAAATGATGTTAGTTTTCATAATAGTGCCGAGTATCATCGATATCAGACATATTTAAGCTGGGTAAAATTTCGTTGAATTCTTGGACATAGAAAAATTTTCAGAAAAATTATCAATGTCGACATTCGAAATCGCGCTTTCTGCCACAGCTATAATAATCAAAATGATGTTTGTTTTCATAATAGTGCCGAGTATCATCGATATCAGGCATTTTTAAGCTGGGTTAAAAATCTCGTTGAACTGACGACACTGAAAACTCTCAAATATCGACATTCGAAAACGCGCTTTCTGCCACAGCTATTATAATCAAAATGATGTTAGTTTTCATAATAGTGCCGAGTATCATCGATATCAGACATATTTAAGCTGGGTAAAATTTCGTTGAATTCTTGGACATAGAAAAATTTTCAGAAAAATTATCAATGTCGACATTCGAAATCGCGCTTTCTGCCACAGCTATAATAATCAAAATGATGTTTGTTTTCATAATAGTGCCGAGTATCATCGATATCAAACATATTTAAGCTGGGTAAAATTTCGTTGAATTCTTGGACATAGAAATATTTTCAGAAAAATTTTCGATGTCGACATTCGAAATCGCGCTTTCTGCCACAGCTATTATAATCAAAATGATGTTTGTTTTCATAATAGTGCCGAGTATCATCGATATCAAACATATTTAAGCTGGGTAAAATTTCGTTGAATTCTTGGACATAGAAAAATTTTCAGAAAAATTTTCAATGTCGACATTCGAAATCGCGCTTTCTGCCACAGCTATTATAATCAAAATGATGTTTGTTTTCATTATAGTGCCGAGTATCATCGATATCAAACATTTTTAAGCTGGGTTAAAATTCTCGTTGATCTGACGACTATAAAAATTCTCAAATATCAACATTCGAAATCGCGCTTTCTGCCACAGCTATTATAATCAAAATGATGTTAGTTTTCATAATAGTGCCGAGTATCATCGATATCAGACATATTAAAGCTGGGTAAAATTTCGTTGAATTCTTGGACATAGAAAAATTTTCAGAAAAATTATCAATGTCGACATTCGAAATCACGCTTTCTGCCACAGCTATTATAATGAAAATGATGTTTGTTTTCATAATAGTGCCGAGTATCATCGATATCAGGCATTTTTAAGCTGGGTTAAAAATCTCGTTGAACTGACGACACTGAAAACTCTCAAATATCGACATTCGAAAACGCGCTTTCTGCCACAGCTATAATAATCAAAATGATGTTTGTTTTCATAATAGTGCCGAGTATCATCGATATCAAACATATTTAAGCTGGGTAAAATTTCGTTGAATTCTTGGACATAGAAATATTTTCAGAAAAATTTTCGATGTCGACATTCGAAATCGCGCTTTCTGCCACAGCTATTATAATAAAAATGATGTTTGTTTTCATAATAGTGCCGAGTATCATCGATATCAAACATATTTAAGCTGGGTAAAATTTCGTTGAATTCTTGGACATAGAAATATTTTCAGAAAAATTTTCAATGTCGACATTCGAAATCGCGCTTTCTGCCACAGCTATTATAATCAAAATGATGTTTGTTTTCATAATAGTGCCGAGTATCATCGATATCAAACATTTTTAAGCTGGGTTAAAATTCTCGTTGATCTGACGACTATAAAAATTCTCAAGTATCAACATTCGAAATCGCGCTTTCTGCCACAGCTATTATAATCAAAATGATATTTGTTTTCATAATAGTGCCGAGTATCATCGATATCAGACATATTTAAGCTGGGTAAAATTTCGTTGAATTCTGGGACATAGAAATATTTTCAGAAAAATTTTCAATGTCGACATTCGAAATCGCGCTTTCTGCCACAGCTATTATAATCAAAATGATGTTTGTTTTCATAATAGTGCCTAGTATAATCTATATCAGACATATTTAAGCTGGGTGAAATTTCGTTGAATTCTTGGACATAGAAATATTTTCAGAAAAATTATCAATGTCGACATTCGAAATCGCGCTTTCTGCCACAGCTATTATAATCAAAATGATGTTTGTTTTCATAATAGTGCCGAGTATCAAAGATATCAAACATTTTTAAGCTGGGTTAAAATTCTCGTTGATCTGACGACTATAAAAATTCTCAAATATAAACATTCGAAATCGCGCTTTCTGCCACAGCTATTATAATAAAAATGATGTTTGTTTTCATAATAGTGCCGAGTATCATCGATATCAGACATATTTAAGCTGGGTAAAATTTCGTTGAATTCTGGGACATAGAAAAATTTTCAGAAAAATTATCAATGTCGACATTCGAAATCGCGCTTTCTGCCACAGCTATTATAATCAAAATGATGTTTGTTTTCATAATAGTGCCGAGTATCATCGATATCAAACATTTTTAAGCTGGGTTAAAATTCTCGTTGATCTGACGACTATAAAAATTCTCAAATATCAACATTCGAAATCGCGCTTTCTGCCACAGCTATTATAATCAAAATGATGTTTGTTTTCATAATAGTGCCGAGTATCATCGATATCAAACATTTTTAAGCTGGGTTAAAAATCTCGTTGATCTGACGACTATAAAAATTCTCAAATATCAACATTCGAAATCGCGCTTTCTGCCACAGCTATTATAATTAAAATGATGTTTGTTTTCATAATAGTGCCGAGTATCATCGATATCAGACATATTTAAGCTGGGTAAAATTTCGTTGAATTCTGGGACATAGAAAAATTTTCAGAAAAATTATCAATGTCGACATTCGAAATCGCGCTTTCTGCCACAGCTATTATAATCAAAATGATGTTTGTTTTCATAATAGTGCCGAGTATCATCGATATCAAACATTTTTAAGCTGGGTTAAAATTCTCGTTGATTTGACGACTATAAAAATTCTCAAATATCAACATTCGAAATCGCGCTTTCTGCCACAGCTATTATAATCAAAATGATGTTTGTTTTCATAATAGTGCCGAGTATCATCGATATCAAACATTTTTAAGCTGGGTTAAAAATCTCGTTGATCTGACGACTATAAAAATTCTCAAATATCAACATTCGAAATCGCGCTTTCTGCCACAGCTATTATAATTAAAATGATGTTTGTTTTCATAATAGTGCCGAGTATCATCGATATCAGACATATTTAAGCTGGGTAAAATTTCGTTGAATTCTGGGACATAGAAAAATTTTCAGAAAAATTTTCAATATCGACATTCGAAATCGCGCTTTCTGCCACAGCTACTATAATCAAAATGATGTTTGTTTTCATAATAGTGCCGAGTATCATCGATATCAGACATATTTAAGCTGGGTAAAATTTCGTTGAATTCTGGGACATAGAAATATTTTCAGAAAAATTTTCAATGTCGACATTCGAAATCGCGCTTTCTGCCACAGCTATTATAATCAAAATGATGTTTGTTTTCATTATAGTGCCGAGTATCATCGATATCAAACATTTTTAAGCTGGGTTAAAAATCTCGTTGATCTGACGACTATAAAAATTCTCAAATATCAACATTCGAAATCGCGCTTTCTGCCACAGCTATTATAATCAAAATGATGTTTGTTTTCATAATAGTGCCGAGTATCATCGATATCAAACATTTTTAAGCTGGGTTAATATTCTCGTTGATCTGACGACTATAAAAATTCTCAAATATCAACATTCGAAATCGCGCTTTCTGCCACAGCTATTATAATCAAAATGATGTTTGTTTTCATAATAGTGCCGAGTATCATCGATATCAAACATTTTTAAGCTGGGTTAAAATTCTCGTTGATCTGACGACTATAAAAATTCTCAAATATCAACATTCGAAATCGCGCTTTCTGCCACAGCTATTATAATCAAAATGATGTTTGTTTTCATAATAGTGCCGAGTATCATCGATATCAGACATTTTTAAGCTGGGTAAATTTCGTTGAATTCTCGGACATATAAAAATTTTCAGAAAAATTTTCAATGTCGACATTCGAAATCGCGCTTTCTGCCACAGCTATTATAATCAAAATGATGTTAGTTTTCATAATAGTGCCGAGTATCATCGATATCAGACATATTTAAGCTGGGTAAAATTTCGTTGAATTCTTGGACATAGAAAAATTTTCAGAAAAATTATCAATGTCGACATTCGAAATCGCGCTTTCTGCCACAGCTATTATAATCAAAATGATGTTTGTTTTCATAATAGTGCCGAGTATCATCGATATCAAACATTTTTAAGCTGGGTTAAAATTCTCGTTGATCTGACGACTATAAAAATTCTCAAATATTAACATTCGAAATCGCGCTTTCTGCCACAGCTATTATAATCAAAATGATATTTGTTTTCATAATAGTGCCGAGTATCATCGATATCAGACATATTTAAGCTGGGTAAAATTTCGTTGAATTCTGGGACATAGAAATATTTTCAGAAAAATTTTCAATGTCGACATTCGAAATCGCGCTTTCTGCCACAGCTATTATAATCAAAATGATGTTTGTTTTCATAATAGTGCCGAGTATCATCGATATCAAACATTTTTAAGCTGGGTTAAAATTCTCGTTGATCTGACGACTATAAAAATTCTCAAGTATCAACATTCGAAATCGCGCTTTCTGCCACAGCTATTATAATCAAAATGATATTTGTTTTCATAATAGTGCCGAGTATCATCGATATCAGACATATTTAAGCTGGGTAAAATTTCGTTGAATTCTGGGACATAGAAATATTTTCAGAAAAATTTTCAATGTCGACATTCGAAATCGCGCTTTCTGCCACAGCTATTATAATCAAAATGATGTTTGTTTTCATAATAGTGCCTAGTATAATCTATATCAGACATATTTAAGCTGGGTGAAATTTCGTTGAATTCTTGGACATAGAAATATTTTCAGAAAAATTATCAATGTCGACATTCGAAATCGCGCTTTCTGCCACAGCTATTATAATCAAAATGATGTTTGTTTTCATAATAGTGCCGAGTATCAAAGATATCAAACATTTTTAAGCTGGGTTAAAATTCTCGTTGATCTGACGACTATAAAAATTCTCAAATATAAACATTCGAAATCGCGCTTTCTGCCACAGCTATTATAATAAAAATGATGTTTGTTTTCATAATAGTGCCGAGTATCATCGATATCAGACATATTTAAGCTGGGTAAAATTTCGTTGAATTCTGGGACATAGAAAAATTTTCAGAAAAATTATCAATGTCGACATTCGAAATCGCGCTTTCTGCCACAGCTATTATAATCAAAATGATGTTTGTTTTCATAATAGTGCCGAGTATCATCGATATCAAACATTTTTAAGCTGGGTTAAAATTCTCGTTGATCTGACGACTATAAAAATTCTCAAATATCAACATTCGAAATCGCGCTTTCTGCCACAGCTATTATAATCAAAATGATGTTTGTTTTCATAATAGTGCCGAGTATCATCGATATCAAACATTTTTAAGCTGGGTTAAAAATCTCGTTGATCTGACGACTATAAAAATTCTCAAATATCAACATTCGAAATCGCGCTTTCTGCCACAGCTATTATAATTAAAATGATGTTTGTTTTCATAATAGTGCCGAGTATCATCGATATCAGACATATTTAAGCTGGGTAAAATTTCGTTGAATTCTGGGACATAGAAAAATTTTCAGAAAAATTATCAATGTCGACATTCGAAATCGCGCTTTCTGCCACAGCTATTATAATCAAAATGATGTTTGTTTTCATAATAGTGCCGAGTATCATCGATATCAAACATTTTTAAGCTGGGTTAAAATTCTCGTTGATTTGACGACTATAAAAATTCTCAAATATCAACATTCGAAATCGCGCTTTCTGCCACAGCTATTATAATCAAAATGATGTTTGTTTTCATAATAGTGCCGAGTATCATCGATATCAAACATTTTTAAGCTGGGTTAAAAATCTCGTTGATCTGACGACTATAAAAATTCTCAAATATCAACATTCGAAATCGCGCTTTCTGCCACAGCTATTATAATTAAAATGATGTTTGTTTTCGTAATAGTGCCGAGTATCATCGATATCAGACATATTTAAGCTGGGTAAAATTTCGTTGAATTCTGGGACATAGAAAAATTTTCAGAAAAATTTTCAATATCGACATTCGAAATCGCGCTTTCTGCCACAGCTACTATAATCAAAATGATGTTTGTTTTCATAATAGTGCCGAGTATCATCGATATCAAACATATTTAAGCTGGGTAAAATTTCGTTGAATTCTTGGACATAGAAAAATTTTCAGAAAAATTTTCAATGTCGACATTCGAAATCGCGCTTTCTGCCACAGCTATTATAATCAAAATGATGTTTGTTTTCATAATAGTGCCGAGTATCATCGATATCAAACATTTTTAAGCTGGGTTAAAATTCTCGTTGATCTGACGACTATAAAAATTCTCAAATATCAACATTCGAAATCGCGCTTTCTGCCACAGCTATTATAATCAAAATGATGTTTGTTTTCATAATAGTGCCGAGTATCATCGATATCAAACATTTTTAAGCTGGGTTAAAATTCTCGTTGATCTGACGACTATAAAAATTCTCAAATATTAACATTCGAAATCGCGCTTTCTGCCACAGCTATTATAATCAAAATGATGTTTGTTTTCATAATAGTGCCGAGTATCATCGATATCAGACATATTTAAGCTGGGTAAAATTTCGTTGAATTCTGGGACATAGAAAAATTTTCAGAAAAATGTTCAATGTCGACATTCGAAATCGCGCTTTCTGCCACAGCTATTATAATCAAAATGATGTTTGTTTTCATAATAGTGCCGAGTATCATCGATATCAGACATATTTAAGCTGGGTAAAATTTCGTTGAATTCTGGGACATAGAAATATTTTCAGAAAAATTTTCAATGTCGACATTCGAAATCGCGCTTTCTGCCACAGCTATTATAATCAAAATGATGTTTGTTTTCATTATAGTGCCGAGTATCATCGATATCAAACATTTTTAAGCTGGGTTAAAAATCTCGTTGATCTGACGACTATAAAAATTCTCAAATATCAACATTCGAAATCGCGCTTTCTGCCACAGCTATTATAATCAAAATGATGTTTGTTTTCATAATAGTGCCGAGTATCATCGATATCAGACATATTTAAGCTGGGTAAAATTTCGTTGAATTCTGGGACATAGAAAAATTTTCAGAAAAATGTTCAATGTCGACATTCGAAATCGCGCTTTCTGCCACAGCTATTATAATCAAAATGATGTTTGTTTTCATAATAGTGCCGAGTATCATCGATATCAGACATATTTAAGCTGGGTAAAATTTCGTTGAATTCTGGGACATAGAAATATTTTCAGAAAAATTTTCAATGTCGACATTCGAAATCGCGCTTTCTGCCACAGCTATTATAATCAAAATGATGTTTGTTTTCATTATAGTGCCGAGTATCATCGATATCAAACATTTTTAAGCTGGGTTAAAAATCTCGTTGATCTGACGACTATAAAAATTCTCAAATATCAACATTCGAAATCGCGCTTTCTGCCACAGCTATTATAATCAAAATGATGTTTGTTTTCATAATAGTGCCGAGTATCATCGATATCAAACATTTTTAAGCTGGGTTAATATTCTCGTTGATCTGACGACTATAAAAATTCTCAAATATCAACATTCGAAATCGCGCTTTCTGCCACAGCTATTATAATCAAAATGATGTTTGTTTTCATAATAGTGCCGAGTATCATCGATATCAAACATTTTTAAGCTGGGTTAAAATTCTCGTTGATCTGACGACTATAAAAATTCTCAAATATCAACATTCGAAATCGCGCTTTCTGCCACAGCTATTATAATCAAAATGATGTTTGTTTTCATAATAGTGCCGAGTATCATCGATATCAGACATTTTTAAGCTGGGTAAATTTCGTTGAATTCTCGGACATATAAAAATTTTCAGAAAAATTTTCAATGTCGACATTCGAAATCGCGCTTTCTGCCACAGCTATTATAATCAAAATGATGTTAGTTTTCATAATAGTGCCGAGTATCATCGATATCAGACATATTTAAGCTGGGTAAAATTTCGTTGAATTCTTGGACATAGAAAAATTTTCAGAAAAATTATCAATGTCGACATTCGAAATCGCGCTTTCTGCCACAGCTATTATAATCAAAATGATGTTTGTTTTCATAATAGTGCCGAGTATCATCGATATCAAACATTTTTAAGCTGGGTTAAAATTCTCGTTGATCTGACGACTATAAAAATTCTCAAGTATCAACATTCGAAATCGCGCTTTCTGCCACAGCTATTATAATCAAAATGATATTTGTTTTCATAATAGTGCCGAGTATCATCGATATCAGACATATTTAAGCTGGGTAAAATTTCGTTGAATTCTGGGACATAGAAATATTTTCAGAAAAATTTTCAATGTCGACATTCGAAATCGCGCTTTCTGCCACAGCTATTATAATCAAAATGATGTTTGTTTTCATAATAGTGCCTAGTATAATCTATATCAGACATATTTAAGCTGGGTGAAATTTCGTTGAATTCTGGGACATAGAAAAATTTTCAGAAAAATTATCAATGTCGACATTCGAAATCGCGCTTTCTGCCACAGCTATTATAATCAAAATGATGTTTGTTTTCATAATAGTGCCGAGTATCATCGATATCAAACATTTTTAAGCTGGGTTAAAATTCTCGTTGATCTGACGACTATAAAAATTCTCAAATATCAACATTCGAAATCGCGCTTTCTGCCACAGCTATTATAATCAAAATGATGTTTGTTTTCATAATAGTGCCGAGTATCATCGATATCAAACATTTTTAAGCTGGGTTAAAAATCTCGTTGATCTGACGACTATAAAAATTCTCAAATATCAACATTCGAAATCGCGCTTTCTGCCACAGCTATTATAATTAAAATGATGTTTGTTTTCATAATAGTGCCGAGTATCATCGATATCAGACATATTTAAGCTGGGTAAAATTTCGTTGAATTCTGGGACATAGAAAAATTTTCAGAAAAATTTTCAATATCGACATTCGAAATCGCGCTTTCTGCCACAGCTACTATAATCAAAATGATGTTTGTTTTCATAATAGTGCCGAGTATCATCGATATCAAACATATTTAAGCTGGGTAAAATTTCGTTGAATTCTTGGACATAGAAAAATTTTCAGAAAAATTTTCAATGTCGACATTCGAAATCGCGCTTTCTGCCACAGCTATTATAATCAAAATGATGTTTGTTTTCATAATAGTGCCGAGTATCATCGATATCAAACATTTTTAAGCTGGGTTAAAATTCTCGTTGATCTGACGACTATAAAAATTCTCAAATATCAACATTCGAAATCGCGCTTTCTGCCACAGCTATTATAATCAAAATGATGTTTGTTTTCATAATAGTGCCGAGTATCATCGATATCAAACATTTTTAAGCTGGGTTAAAATTCTCGTTGATCTGACGACTATAAAAATTCTCAAATATTAACATTCGAAATCGCGCTTTCTGCCACAGCTATTATAATCAAAATGATGTTTGTTTTCATAATAGTGCCGAGTATCATCGATATCAGACATATTTAAGCTGGGTAAAATTTCGTTGAATTCTGGGACATAGAAAAATTTTCAGAAAAATGTTCAATGTCGACATTCGAAATCGCGCTTTCTGCCACAGCTATTATAATCAAAATGATGTTTGTTTTCATAATAGTGCCGAGTATCATCGATATCAGACATATTTAAGCTGGGTAAAATTTCGTTGAATTCTGGGACATAGAAATATTTTCAGAAAAATTTTCAATGTCGACATTCGAAATCGCGCTTTCTGCCACAGCTATTATAATCAAAATGATGTTTGTTTTCATTATAGTGCCGAGTATCATCGATATCAAACATTTTTAAGCTGGGTTAAAAATCTCGTTGATCTGACGACTATAAAAATTCTCAAATATCAACATTCGAAATCGCGCTTTCTGCCACAGCTATTATAATCAAAATGATGTTTGTTTTCATAATAGTGCCGAGTATCATCGATATCAAACATTTTTAAGCTGGGTTAAAAATCTCGTTGATCTGACGACTATAAAAATTCTCAAATATCAACATTCGAAATCGCGCTTTCTGCCACAGCTATTATAATTAAAATGATGTTTGTTTTCATAATAGTGCCGAGTATCATCGATATCAGACATATTTAAGCTGGGTAAAATTTCGTTGAATTCTGGGACATAGAAAAATTTTCAGAAAAATTTTCAATATCGACATTCGAAATCGCGCTTTCTGCCACAGCTACTATAATCAAAATGATGTTTGTTTTCATAATAGTGCCGAGTATCATCGATATCAAACATATTTAAGCTGGGTAAAATTTCGTTGAATTCTTGGACATAGAAAAATTTTCAGAAAAATTTTCAATGTCGACATTCGAAATCGCGCTTTCTGCCACAGCTATTATAATCAAAATGATGTTTGTTTTCATAATAGTGCCGAGTATCATCGATATCAAACATTTTTAAGCTGGGTTAAAATTCTCGTTGATCTGACGACTATAAAAATTCTCAAATATCAACATTCGAAATCGCGCTTTCTGCCACAGCTATTATAATCAAAATGATGTTTGTTTTCATAATAGTGCCGAGTATCATCGATATCAAACATTTTTAAGCTGGGTTAAAATTCTCGTTGATCTGACGACTATAAAAATTCTCAAATATTAACATTCGAAATCGCGCTTTCTGCCACAGCTATTATAATCAAAATGATGTTTGTTTTCATAATAGTGCCGAGTATCATCGATATCAGACATATTTAAGCTGGGTAAAATTTCGTTGAATTCTGGGACATAGAAAAATTTTCAGAAAAATGTTCAATGTCGACATTCGAAATCGCGCTTTCTGCCACAGCTATTATAATCAAAATGATGTTTGTTTTCATAATAGTGCCGAGTATCATCGATATCAGACATATTTAAGCTGGGTAAAATTTCGTTGAATTCTGGGACATAGAAATATTTTCAGAAAAATTTTCAATGTCGACATTCGAAATCGCGCTTTCTGCCACAGCTATTATAATCAAAATGATGTTTGTTTTCATTATAGTGCCGAGTATCATCGATATCAAACATTTTTAAGCTGGGTTAAAAATCTCGTTGATCTGACGACTATAAAAATTCTCAAATATCAACATTCGAAATCGCGCTTTCTGCCACAGCTATTATAATCAAAATGATGTTTGTTTTCATAATAGTGCCGAGTATCATCGATATCAAACATTTTTAAGCTGGGTTAATATTCTCGTTGATCTGACGACTATAAAAATTCTCAAATATCAACATTCGAAATCGCGCTTTCTGCCACAGCTATTATAATCAAAATGATGTTTGTTTTCATAATAGTGCCGAGTATCATCGATATCAAACATTTTTAAGCTGGGTTAAAATTCTCGTTGATCTGACGACTATAAAAATTCTCAAATATCAACATTCGAAATCGCGCTTTCTGCCACAGCTATTATAATCAAAATGATGTTTGTTTTCATAATAGTGCCGAGTATCATCGATATCAAACATTTTTAAGCTGGGTTAAAATTCTCGTTGATCTGACGACTATAAAAATTCTCAAATATCAACATTCGAAATCGCGCTTTCTGCCACAGCTATTATAATCAAAATGATGTTTGTTTTCATAATAGTGCCGAGTATCATCGATATCAAACATTTTTAAGCTGGGTTAAAAATCTCGTTGATCTGACGACTATAAAAATTCTCAAATATCAACATTCGAAATCGCGCTTTCTGCCACAGCTATTATAATTAAAATGATGTTTGTTTTCATAATAGTGCCGAGTATCATCGATATCAGACATATTTAAGCTGGGTAAAATTTCGTTGAATTCTGGGACATAGAAAAATTTTCAGAAAAATTATCAATGTCGACATTCGAAATCGCGCTTTCTGCCACAGCTATTATAATCAAAATGATGTTTGTTTTCATAATAGTGCCGAGTATCATCGATATCAAACATTTTTAAGCTGGGTTAAAATTCTCGTTGATTTGACGACTATAAAAATTCTCAAATATCAACATTCGAAATCGCGCTTTCTGCCACAGCTATTATAATCAAAATGATGTTTGTTTTCATAATAGTGCCGAGTATCATCGATATCAAACATTTTTAAGCTGGGTTAAAAATCTCGTTGATCTGACGACTATAAAAATTCTCAAATATCAACATTCGAAATCGCGCTTTCTGCCACAGCTATTATAATTAAAATGATGTTTGTTTTCGTAATAGTGCCGAGTATCATCGATATCAGACATATTTAAGCTGGGTAAAATTTCGTTGAATTCTGGGACATAGAAAAATTTTCAGAAAAATTTTCAATATCGACATTCGAAATCGCGCTTTCTGCCACAGCTACTATAATCAAAATGATGTTTGTTTTCATAATAGTGCCGAGTATCATCGATATCAAACATATTTAAGCTGGGTAAAATTTCGTTGAATTCTTGGACATAGAAAAATTTTCAGAAAAATTTTCAATGTCGACATTCGAAATCGCGCTTTCTGCCACAGCTATTATAATCAAAATGATGTTTGTTTTCATAATAGTGCCGAGTATCATCGATATCAAACATTTTTAAGCTGGGTTAAAATTCTCGTTGATCTGACGACTATAAAAATTCTCAAATATCAACATTCGAAATCGCGCTTTCTGCCACAGCTATTATAATCAAAATGATGTTTGTTTTCATAATAGTGCCGAGTATCATCGATATCAAACATTTTTAAGCTGGGTTAAAATTCTCGTTGATCTGACGACTATAAAAATTCTCAAATATTAACATTCGAAATCGCGCTTTCTGCCACAGCTATTATAATCAAAATGATGTTTGTTTTCATAATAGTGCCGAGTATCATCGATATCAGACATATTTAAGCTGGGTAAAATTTCGTTGAATTCTGGGACATAGAAAAATTTTCAGAAAAATGTTCAATGTCGACATTCGAAATCGCGCTTTCTGCCACAGCTATTATAATCAAAATGATGTTTGTTTTCATAATAGTGCCGAGTATCATCGATATCAGACATATTTAAGCTGGGTAAAATTTCGTTGAATTCTGGGACATAGAAATATTTTCAGAAAAATTTTCAATGTCGACATTCGAAATCGCGCTTTCTGCCACAGCTATTATAATCAAAATGATGTTTGTTTTCATTATAGTGCCGAGTATCATCGATATCAAACATTTTTAAGCTGGGTTAAAAATCTCGTTGATCTGACGACTATAAAAATTCTCAAATATCAACATTCGAAATCGCGCTTTCTGCCACAGCTATTATAATCAAAATGATGTTTGTTTTCATAATAGTGCCGAGTATCATCGATATCAGACATATTTAAGCTGGGTAAAATTTCGTTGAATTCTGGGACATAGAAAAATTTTCAGAAAAATGTTCAATGTCGACATTCGAAATCGCGCTTTCTGCCACAGCTATTATAATCAAAATGATGTTTGTTTTCATAATAGTGCCGAGTATCATCGATATCAGACATATTTAAGCTGGGTAAAATTTCGTTGAATTCTGGGACATAGAAATATTTTCAGAAAAATTTTCAATGTCGACATTCGAAATCGCGCTTTCTGCCACAGCTATTATAATCAAAATGATGTTTGTTTTCATTATAGTGCCGAGTATCATCGATATCAAACATTTTTAAGCTGGGTTAAAAATCTCGTTGATCTGACGACTATAAAAATTCTCAAATATCAACATTCGAAATCGCGCTTTCTGCCACAGCTATTATAATCAAAATGATGTTTGTTTTCATAATAGTGCCGAGTATCATCGATATCAAACATTTTTAAGCTGGGTTAATATTCTCGTTGATCTGACGACTATAAAAATTCTCAAATATCAACATTCGAAATCGCGCTTTCTGCCACAGCTATTATAATCAAAATGATGTTTGTTTTCATAATAGTGCCGAGTATCATCGATATCAAACATTTTTAAGCTGGGTTAAAATTCTCGTTGATCTGACGACTATAAAAATTCTCAAATATCAACATTCGAAATCGCGCTTTCTGCCACAGCTATTATAATCAAAATGATGTTTGTTTTCATAATAGTGCCGAGTATCATCGATATCAGACATTTTTAAGCTGGGTAAATTTCGTTGAATTCTCGGACATATAAAAATTTTCAGAAAAATTTTCAATGTCGACATTCGAAATCGCGCTTTCTGCCACAGCTATTATAATCAAAATGATGTTAGTTTTCATAATAGTGCCGAGTATCATCGATATCAGACATATTTAAGCTGGGTAAAATTTCGTTGAATTCTTGGACATAGAAAAATTTTCAGAAAAATTATCAATGTCGACATTCGAAATCGCGCTTTCTGCCACAGCTATTATAATCAAAATGATGTTTGTTTTCATAATAGTGCCGAGTATCATCGATATCAAACATTTTTAAGCTGGGTTAAAATTCTCGTTGATCTGACGACTATAAAAATTCTCAAGTATCAACATTCGAAATCGCGCTTTCTGCCACAGCTATTATAATCAAAATGATATTTGTTTTCATAATAGTGCCGAGTATCATCGATATCAGACATATTTAAGCTGGGTAAAATTTCGTTGAATTCTGGGACATAGAAATATTTTCAGAAAAATTTTCAATGTCGACATTCGAAATCGCGCTTTCTGCCACAGCTATTATAATCAAAATGATGTTTGTTTTCATAATAGTGCCTAGTATAATCTATATCAGACATATTTAAGCTGGGTGAAATTTCGTTGAATTCTTGGACATAGAAATATTTTCAGAAAAATTATCAATGTCGACATTCGAAATCGCGCTTTCTGCCACAGCTATTATAATCAAAATGATGTTTGTTTTCATAATAGTGCCGAGTATCAAAGATATCAAACATTTTTAAGCTGGGTTAAAATTCTCGTTGATCTGACGACTATAAAAATTCTCAAATATAAACATTCGAAATCGCGCTTTCTGCCACAGCTATTATAATAAAAATGATGTTTGTTTTCATAATAGTGCCGAGTATCATCGATATCAGACATATTTAAGCTGGGTAAAATTTCGTTGAATTCTGGGACATAGAAAAATTTTCAGAAAAATTATCAATGTCGACATTCGAAATCGCGCTTTCTGCCACAGCTATTATAATCAAAATGATGTTTGTTTTCATAATAGTGCCGAGTATCATCGATATCAAACATTTTTAAGCTGGGTTAAAATTCTCGTTGATCTGACGACTATAAAAATTCTCAAATATCAACATTCGAAATCGCGCTTTCTGCCACAGCTATTATAATCAAAATGATGTTTGTTTTCATAATAGTGCCGAGTATCATCGATATCAAACATTTTTAAGCTGGGTTAAAAATCTCGTTGATCTGACGACTATAAAAATTCTCAAATATCAACATTCGAAATCGCGCTTTCTGCCACAGCTATTATAATTAAAATGATGTTTGTTTTCATAATAGTGCCGAGTATCATCGATATCAGACATATTTAAGCTGGGTAAAATTTCGTTGAATTCTGGGACATAGAAAAATTTTCAGAAAAATTTTCAATATCGACATTCGAAATCGCGCTTTCTGCCACAGCTACTATAATCAAAATGATGTTTGTTTTCATAATAGTGCCGAGTATCATCGATATCAAACATATTTAAGCTGGGTAAAATTTCGTTGAATTCTTGGACATAGAAAAATTTTCAGAAAAATTTTCAATGTCGACATTCGAAATCGCGCTTTCTGCCACAGCTATTATAATCAAAATGATGTTTGTTTTCATAATAGTGCCGAGTATCATCGATATCAAACATTTTTAAGCTGGGTTAAAATTCTCGTTGATCTGACGACTATAAAAATTCTCAAATATCAACATTCGAAATCGCGCTTTCTGCCACAGCTATTATAATCAAAATGATGTTTGTTTTCATAATAGTGCCGAGTATCATCGATATCAAACATTTTTAAGCTGGGTTAAAATTCTCGTTGATCTGACGACTATAAAAATTCTCAAATATTAACATTCGAAATCGCGCTTTCTGCCACAGCTATTATAATCAAAATGATGTTTGTTTTCATAATAGTGCCGAGTATCATCGATATCAGACATATTTAAGCTGGGTAAAATTTCGTTGAATTCTGGGACATAGAAAAATTTTCAGAAAAATGTTCAATGTCGACATTCGAAATCGCGCTTTCTGCCACAGCTATTATAATCAAAATGATGTTTGTTTTCATAATAGTGCCGAGTATCATCGATATCAGACATATTTAAGCTGGGTAAAATTTCGTTGAATTCTGGGACATAGAAATATTTTCAGAAAAATTTTCAATGTCGACATTCGAAATCGCGCTTTCTGCCACAGCTATTATAATCAAAATGATGTTTGTTTTCATTATAGTGCCGAGTATCATCGATATCAAACATTTTTAAGCTGGGTTAAAAATCTCGTTGATCTGACGACTATAAAAATTCTCAAATATCAACATTCGAAATCGCGCTTTCTGCCACAGCTATTATAATCAAAATGATGTTTGTTTTCATAATAGTGCCGAGTATCATCGATATCAAACATTTTTAAGCTGGGTTAATATTCTCGTTGATCTGACGACTATAAAAATTCTCAAATATCAACATTCGAAATCGCGCTTTCTGCCACAGCTATTATAATCAAAATGATGTTTGTTTTCATAATAGTGCCGAGTATCATCGATATCAAACATTTTTAAGCTGGGTTAAAATTCTCGTTGATCTGACGACTATAAAAATTCTCAAATATCAACATTCGAAATCGCGCTTTCTGCCACAGCTATTATAATCAAAATGATGTTTGTTTTCATAATAGTGCCGAGTATCATCGATATCAGACATTTTTAAGCTGGGTAAATTTCGTTGAATTCTCGGACATATAAAAATTTTCAGAAAAATTTTCAATGTCGACATTCGAAATCGCGCTTTCTGCCACAGCTATTATAATCAAAATGATGTTAGTTTTCATAATAGTGCCGAGTATCATCGATATCAGACATATTTAAGCTGGGTAAAATTTCGTTGAATTCTTGGACATAGAAAAATTTTCAGAAAAATTATCAATGTCGACATTCGAAATCGCGCTTTCTGCCACAGCTATTATAATCAAAATGATGTTTGTTTTCATAATAGTGCCGAGTATCATCGATATCAAACATTTTTAAGCTGGGTTAAAATTCTCGTTGATCTGACGACTATAAAAATTCTCAAATATCAACATTCTAAATCGCGCTTTCTGCCACAGCTATTATAATCAAAATGATGTTTGTTTTCATAATAGTGCCGAGTATCATCGATATCAAACATTTTTAAGCTGGGTTAAAATTCTCGTTGATCTGACGACTATAAAAATTCTCAAATATCAACATTCGAAATCGCGCTTTCTGCCACAGCTATTATAATCAAAATGATGTTTGTTTTCATAATAGTGCCGAGTATCATCGATATCAGACATATTTAAGCTGGGTAAAATTTCGTTGAATTCTGGGACATAGAAAAATTTTCAGAAAAATTATCAATGTCGACATTCGAAATCGCGCTTTCTGCCACAGCTATTATAATCAAAATGATGTTTGTTTTCATAATAGTGCCGAGTATCATCGATATCAAACATTTTTAAGCTGGGTTAAAATTCTCGTTGATCTGACGACTATAAAAATTCTCAAATATCAACATTCGAAATCGCGCTTTCTGCCACAGCTATTATAATCAAAATGATGTTTGTTTTCATAATAGTGCCGAGTATCATCGATATCAAACATTTTTAAGCTGGGTTAAAAATCTCGTTGATCTGACGACTATAAAAATTCTCAAATATCAACATTCGAAATCGCGCTTTCTGCCACAGCTATTATAATTAAAATGATGTTTGTTTTCATAATAGTGCCGAGTATCATCGATATCAGACATATTTAAGCTGGGTAAAATTTCGTTGAATTCTGGGACATAGAAAAATTTTCAGAAAAATTATCAATGTCGACATTCGAAATCGCGCTTTCTGCCACAGCTATTATAATCAAAATGATGTTTGTTTTCATAATAGTGCCGAGTATCATCGATATCAAACATTTTTAAGCTGGGTTAAAATTCTCGTTGATTTGACGACTATAAAAATTCTCAAATATCAACATTCGAAATCGCGCTTTCTGCCACAGCTATTATAATCAAAATGATGTTTGTTTTCATAATAGTGCCGAGTATCATCGATATCAAACATTTTTAAGCTGGGTTAAAAATCTCGTTGATCTGACGACTATAAAAATTCTCAAATATCAACATTCGAAATCGCGCTTTCTGCCACAGCTATTATAATTAAAATGATGTTTGTTTTCGTAATAGTGCCGAGTATCATCGATATCAGACATATTTAAGCTGGGTAAAATTTCGTTGAATTCTGGGACATAGAAAAATTTTCAGAAAAATTTTCAATATCGACATTCGAAATCGCGCTTTCTGCCACAGCTACTATAATCAAAATGATGTTTGTTTTCATAATAGTGCCGAGTATCATCGATATCAAACATATTTAAGCTGGGTAAAATTTCGTTGAATTCTTGGACATAGAAAAATTTTCAGAAAAATTTTCAATGTCGACATTCGAAATCGCGCTTTCTGCCACAGCTATTATAATCAAAATGATGTTTGTTTTCATAATAGTGCCGAGTATCATCGATATCAAACATTTTTAAGCTGGGTTAAAATTCTCGTTGATCTGACGACTATAAAAATTCTCAAATATCAACATTCGAAATCGCGCTTTCTGCCACAGCTATTATAATCAAAATGATGTTTGTTTTCATAATAGTGCCGAGTATCATCGATATCAAACATTTTTAAGCTGGGTTAAAATTCTCGTTGATCTGACGACTATAAAAATTCTCAAATATTAACATTCGAAATCGCGCTTTCTGCCACAGCTATTATAATCAAAATGATGTTTGTTTTCATAATAGTGCCGAGTATCATCGATATCAGACATATTTAAGCTGGGTAAAATTTCGTTGAATTCTGGGACATAGAAAAATTTTCAGAAAAATGTTCAATGTCGACATTCGAAATCGCGCTTTCTGCCACAGCTATTATAATCAAAATGATGTTTGTTTTCATAATAGTGCCGAGTATCATCGATATCAGACATATTTAAGCTGGGTAAAATTTCGTTGAATTCTGGGACATAGAAATATTTTCAGAAAAATTTTCAATGTCGACATTCGAAATCGCGCTTTCTGCCACAGCTATTATAATCAAAATGATGTTTGTTTTCATTATAGTGCCGAGTATCATCGATATCAAACATTTTTAAGCTGGGTTAAAAATCTCGTTGATCTGACGACTATAAAAATTCTCAAATATCAACATTCGAAATCGCGCTTTCTGCCACAGCTATTATAATCAAAATGATGTTTGTTTTCATAATAGTGCCGAGTATCATCGATATCAAACATTTTTAAGCTGGGTTAATATTCTCGTTGATCTGACGACTATAAAAATTCTCAAATATCAACATTCGAAATCGCGCTTTCTGCCACAGCTATTATAATCAAAATGATGTTTGTTTTCATAATAGTGCCGAGTATCATCGATATCAAACATTTTTAAGCTGGGTTAAAATTCTCGTTGATCTGACGACTATAAAAATTCTCAAATATCAACATTCGAAATCGCGCTTTCTGCCACAGCTATTATAATCAAAATGATGTTTGTTTTCATAATAGTGCCGAGTATCATCGATATCAGACATTTTTAAGCTGGGTAAATTTCGTTGAATTCTCGGACATATAAAAATTTTCAGAAAAATTTTCAATGTCGACATTCGAAATCGCGCTTTCTGCCACAGCTATTATAATCAAAATGATGTTAGTTTTCATAATAGTGCCGAGTATCATCGATATCAGACATATTTAAGCTGGGTAAAATTTCGTTGAATTCTTGGACATAGAAAAATTTTCAGAAAAATTATCAATGTCGACATTCGAAATCGCGCTTTCTGCCACAGCTATTATAATCAAAATGATGTTTGTTTTCATAATAGTGCCGAGTATCATCGATATCAAACATTTTTAAGCTGGGTTAAAATTCTCGTTGATCTGACGACTATAAAAATTCTCAAATATCAACATTCTAAATCGCGCTTTCTGCCACAGCTATTATAATCAAAATGATGTTTGTTTTCATAATAGTGCCGAGTATCATCGATATCAAACATTTTTAAGCTGGGTTAAAATTCTCGTTGATCTGACGACTATAAAAATTCTCAAATATCAACATTCGAAATCGCGCTTTCTGCCACAGCTATTATAATCAAAATGATGTTTGTTTTCATTATAGTGCCGAGTATCATCGATATCAGACATATTTAAGCTGGGTAAAATTTCGTTGAATTCTGGGACATAGAAAAATTTTCAGAAAAATTTTCAATGTCGACATTCGAAATCGCGCTTTCTGCCACAGCTATTATAATCAAAATGATGTTTGTTTTCATAATAGTGCCGAGTATCATCGATATCAAACATTTTTAAGCTGGGTTAAAATTCTCGTTGATCTGACGACTATAAAAATTCTCAAATATCAACATTCGAAATCGCGCTTTCTGCCACAGCTATTATAATCAAAATGATGTTTGTTTTCATAATAGTGCCGAGTATCATCGATATCAAACATTTTTAAGCTGGGTTAAAATTCTCGTTGATCTGACGACTATAAAAATTCTCAAATATTAACATTCGAAATCGCGCTTTCTGCCACAGCTATTATAATCAAAATGATGTTTGTTTTCATAATAGTGCCGAGTATCATCGATATCAGACATATTTAAGCTGGGTAAAATTTCGTTGAATTCTGGGACATAGAAAAATTTTCAGAAAAATGTTCAATGTCGACATTCGAAATCGCGCTTTCTGCCACAGCTATTATAATCAAAATGATGTTTGTTTTCATAATAGTGCCGAGTATCATCGATATCAGACATATTTAAGCTGGGTAAAATTTCGTTGAATTCTGGGACATAGAAATATTTTCAGAAAAATTTTCAATGTCGACATTCGAAATCGCGCTTTCTGCCACAGCTATTATAATCAAAATGATGTTTGTTTTCATTATAGTGCCGAGTATCATCGATATCAAACATTTTTAAGCTGGGTTAAAAATCTCGTTGATCTGACGACTATAAAAATTCTCAAATATCAACATTCGAAATCGCGCTTTCTGCCACAGCTATTATAATCAAAATGATGTTTGTTTTCATAATAGTGACGAGTATCATCGATATCAAACATTTTTAAGCTGGGTTAATATTCTCGTTGATCTGACGACTATAAAAATTCTCAAATATCAACATTCGAAATCGCGCTTTCTGCCACAGCTATTATAATCAAAATGATGTTTGTTTTCATAATAGTGCCGAGTATCATCGATATCAAACATTTTTAAGCTGGGTTAAAATTCTCGTTGATCTGACGACTATAAAAATTCTCAAATATCAACATTCGAAATCGCGCTTTCTGCCACAGCTATTATAATCAAAATGATGTTTGTTTTCATAATAGTGCCGAGTATCATCGATATCAGACATTTTTAAGCTGTGTAAATTTCGTTGAATTCTCGGACATATAAAAATCTTCAGAAAAATTTTCAATGTCGACATTCGAAATCGCGCTTTCTGCCACAGCTATTATAATCAAAATGATGTTAGTTTTCATAATAGTGCCGAGTATCATCGATATCAGACATATTTAAGCTGGGTAAAATTTCGTTGAATTCTTGGACATAGAAAAATTTTCAGAAAAATTATCAATGTCGACATTCGAAATCGCGCTTTCTGCCACAGCTATTATAATCAAAATGATGTTTGTTTTCATTATAGTGCCGAGTATCATCGATATCAAACATTTTTAAGCTGGGTTAAAATTCTCGTTGATCTGACGACTATAAAAATTCTCAAATATCAACATTCGAAATCGCGCTTTCTGCCACAGCTATTATAATCAAAATGATGTTTGTTTTCATAATAGTGCCGAGTATCATCGATATCAAACATCTTTAAGCTGGGTAAAATTTCGTTGAATTCTTGGACATAGAAAAATTTTCAGAAAAATTTTCAATGTCGACATTCGAAATCGCGCTTTCTGCCACAGCTATTATAATCAAAATGATGTTAGTTTTCATAATAGTGCCGAGTATCATCGATATCAGACATATTTAAGCTGGGTAAAATTTCGTTGAATTCTTGGACATAGAAAAATTTTCAGAAAAATTATCAATGTCGACATTCGAAATCGCGCTTTCTGCCACAGCTATTATAATCAAAATGATGTTTGTTTTCATAATAGTGCCGAGTATCATCGATATCAAACATTTTTAAGCTGGGTTAAAATTCTCGTTGATCTGACGACTATAAAAATTCTCAAATATCAACATTCGAAATCGCGCTTTCTGCCACAGCTATTATAATCAAAATGATGTTTGTTTTCATTATAGTGCCGAGTATCATCGATATCAAACATTTTTAAGCTGGGTTAAAATTCTCGTTGATCTGACGACTATAAAAATTCTCAAATATCAACATTCGAAATCGCGCTTTCTGCCACAGCTATTATAATCAAAATGATGTTTGTTTTCATTATAGTGCCGAGTATCATCGATATCAAACATTTTTAAGCTGGATTAAAAATCTCGTTGATCTGACGGCTCTAAAAATTCTCAAATATCAACATTCGAAATCGCGCTTTCTGCCACAGCTATTATAATCAAAATGATGTTTGTTTTCATAATAGTGCCGAGTATCATCGATATCAGACATTTTTAAGCTGGGTTAAAAATCTCGTTGAACAGACGACTCTGAAAATTCTCAAATATCAACATTCGAAATCGCGCTTTCTGCCACATCTATTATAATCAAAATGATGTTTGTTTTCATAATAGTGCCGAGTATCATCGATATCAGACATATTTAAGCTGGGTAAAATTTCGTTGAATTCTGGGACATAGAAAAATTTTCAGAAAAATTATCAATGTCGACATTCGAAATCGCGCTTTCTGCCACAGCTATTATAATCAAAATGATGTTTGTTTTCTTAATAGTGCCGAGTATCATCGATATCAAACACTTTTAAGCTGGGTTAAAATTCTCGTTGATCTGACGACTATAAAAATTCTCAAATATTAACATTCGAAATCGCGCTTTCTGCCACAGCTATTATAATCAAAATGATGTTTGTTTTCATAATAGTGCCGAGTATCATCGATATCAGACATAAATATGTCTGATATCGATGATACTCGGCACTATTATGAAAACAAACATCATTTTGATTATAATAGCTGTGGCAGAAAGCTTAAATAAGCTGGGTAAAATTTCGTTGAATTCTGGGAAATAGAAAAATTTTCAGAAAAATGTTCAATGTCGACATTCGAAATCGCGCTTTCTGCCACAGCTATTATAATAAAAATGATGTTTGTTTTCATAATAGTGCCGAGTATCATCGATATCAGACATATTTAAGCTGGGTAAAATTTCGTTGAATTCTTGGACATAGAAAAATTTTCAGAAAAATTATCAATGTCGACATTCGAAATCGCACTTTCTGCCACAGCTATTATAATCAAAATGATGTTTGTTTTCATAATAGTGCCGAGTATCATCGATATCAAACATTTTTAAGCTGGGTTAAAATTCTCGTTGATCTGACGACTATAAAAATTCTCAAATATCAACATTCGAAATCGCGCTTTCTGCCACAGCTATTATAATCAAAATGATGTTTGTTTTCATAATAGTGCCGAGTATCATCGATATCAAACATTTTTAAGCTGGGTTAAAATTCTCGTTGATCTGACGACTATAAAAATTCTCAAATATCAACATTCGAAATCGCGCTTTCTGCCACAGCTATTATAATCAAAATGATGTTTGTTTTCATTATAGTGCCGAGTATCATCGATATCAAACATTTTTAAGCTGGATTAAAAATCTCGTTGATCTGACGGCTCTAAAAATTCTCAAATATCAACATTCGAAATCGCGCTTTCTGCCACAGCTATTATAATCAAAATGATGTTTGTTTTCTTAATAGTGCCGAGTATCATCGATATCAAACATATTTAAGCTGGGTAAAATTTCGTTGAATTCTTGGACATAGAAAAATTTTCAGAAAAATTTTCAATGTCGACATTCGAAATCGCGCTTTCTGCCACAGTTATTATAATCAAAATGATGTTAGTTTTCATAATAGTGCCGAGTATCATCGATATCAGACATATTTAAGCTGGGTAAAGTTTCGTTGAATTCTTGGACATAGAAAAATTTTCAGAAAAATTATCAATGTCGACATTCGAAATCGCGCTTTCTGTCACAGCTATTATAATCAAAATGATGTTTGTTTTCATTATAGTGCCGAGTATCATCGATATCAAACATTTTTAAGCTGGATTAAAAATCTCGTTGATCTGACGGCTCTAAAAATTCTCAAATATCAACATTCGAAATCGCGCTTTCTGCCACAGCTATTATAATCAAAATGATGTTTGTTTTCATAATAGTGCCGAGTATCATCGATATCAGACATTTTTAAGCTGGGTTAACAATCTCGTTGAACAGACGACTCTGAAAATTCTCAAATATCAACATTCGAAATCGCGCTTTCTGCCACATCTATTATAATCAAAATGATGTTTGTTTTCATAATAGTGCCGAGTATCATCGATATCAGATATATTTAAGCTGGGTAAAATTTCGTTGAATTCTGGGACATAGAAAAATTTTCAGAAAAATTATCAATGTCGACATTCGAAATCGCGCTTTCTGCCACAGCTATTATAATCAAAATGATGTTTGTTTTCATAATAGTGCCGAGTATCATCGATATCAAACATTTTTAAGCTGGGTTAAAATTCTCGTTGATCTGACGACTATAAAAATTCTCAAATATTAACATTCGAAATCGCGCTTTCTGCCACAGCTATTATAATCAAAATGATGTTTGTTTTCATTATAGTGCCGAGTATCATCGATATCAGACATATTAAAGCTGGGTAAAATTTCGTTGAATTCTTGGACATAGAAAAATTTTCAGAAAAATTATCAATGTCGACATTCGAAATCACGCTTTCTGCCACAGCTATTATAATGAAAATGATGTTTGTTTTCATAATAGTGCCGAGTATCATCGATATCAGGCATTTTTAAGCTGGGTTAAAAATCTCGTTGAACTGACGACACTGAAAACTCTCAAATATCGACATTCGAAAACGCGCTTTCTGCCACAGCTATAATAATCAAAATGATGTTTGTTTTCATAATAGTGCCGAGTATCATCGATATCAAACATATTTAAGCTGGGTAAAATTTCGTTGAATTCTTGGACATAGAAATATTTTCAGAAAAATTTTCGATGTCGACATTCGAAATCGCGCTTTCTGCCACAGCTATTATAATAAAAATGATGTTTGTTTTCATAATAGTGCCGAGTATCATCGATATCAAACATATTTAAGCTGGGTAAAATTTCGTTGAATTCTTGGACATAGAAATATTTTCAGAAAAATTTTCAATGTCGACATTCGAAATCGCGCTTTCTGCCACAGCTATTATAATCAAAATGATGTTTGTTTTCATAATAGTGCCGAGTATCATCGATATCAGACATATTTAAGCTGGGTAAAATTTCGTTGAATTCTGGGACATAGAAAAATTTTCAGAAAAATTATCAATGTCGACATTCGAAATCGCGCTTTCTGCCACAGCTATTATAATCAAAATGATGTTTGTTTTCATAATAGTGCCGAGTATCATCGATATCAAACATTTTTAAGCTGGGTTAAAATTCTCGTTGATCTGACGACTATAAAAATTCTCAAATATCAACATTCGAAATCGCGCTTTCTGCCACAGTTATTATAATCAAAATGATGTTAGTTTTCATAATAGTGCCGAGTATCATCGATATCAGACATATTTAAGCTGGGTAAAGTTTCGTTGAATTCTTGGACATAGAAAAATTTTCAGAAAAATTATCAATGTCGACATTCGAAATCGCGCTTTCTGTCACAGCTATTATAATCAAAATGATGTTTGTTTTCATTATAGTGCCGAGTATCATCGATATCAAACATTTTTAAGCTGGATTAAAAATCTCGTTGATCTGACGGCTCTAAAAATTCTCAAATATCAACATTCGAAATCGCGATTTCTGCCACAGCTATTATAATTAAAATGATGTTTGTTTTCATAATAGTGCCGAGTATCACGATATCAGACATTTTTAAGCTGGGTTAAAAATCTCGTTGAACAGACGACTCTGAAAATTCTCAAATATCAACATTCGAAATCGCGCTTTCTGCCACATCTATTATAATCAAAATGATGTTTGTTTTCATAATAGTGCCGAGTATCATCGATATCAGATATATTTAAGCTGGGTAAAATTTCGTTGAATTCTGGGACATAGAAAAATTTTCAGAAAAATGTTCAATGTCGACATTCGAAATCGCGCTTTCTGCCACAGCTATTATAATCAAAATGATGTTTGTTTTCATAATAGTGCCGAGTATCATCGATATCAGACATATTTAAGCTGGGTAAAATTTCGTTGAATTCTGGGACATAGAAATATTTTCAGAAAAATTTTCAATGTCGACATTCGAAATCGCGCTTTCTGCCACAGCTATTATAATCAAAATGATGTTTGTTTTCATTATAGTGCCGAGTATCATCGATATCAAACATTTTTAAGCTGGGTTAAAAATCTCGTTGATCTGACGACTATAAAAATTCTCAAATATCAACATTCGAAATCGCTCTTTCTGCCACAGCTATTATAATCAAAATGATGTTTGTTTTCATAATAGTGCCGAGTATCATCGATATCAAACATTTTTAAGCTGGGTTAATATTCTCGTTGATCTGACGACTATAAAAATTCTCAAATATCAACATTCGAAATCGCGCTTTCTGCCACAGCTATTATAATCAAAATGATGTTTGTTTTCATAATAGTGCCGAGTATCATCGATATCAAACATTTTTAAGCTGGGTTAAAATTCTCGTTGATCTGACGACTATAAAAATTCTCAAATATCAACATTCGAAATCGCGCTTTCTGCCACAGCTATTATAATAAAAATGATGTTTGTTTTCATAATAGTGCCGAGTATCATCGATATCAGACATATTTAAGCTGGGTAAAATTTCGTTGAATTCTTGGACATAGAAAAATTTTCAGAAAAATTATCAATGTCGACATTCGAAATCGCACTTTCTGCCACAGCTATTATAATCAAAATGATGTTTGTTTTCATAATAGTGCCGAGTATCATCGATATCAGACATTTTTAAGCTGTGTAAATTTCGTTGAATTCTCGGACATATAAAAATTTTCAGAAAAATTTTCAATGTCGACATTCGAAATCGCGCTTTCTGCCACAGCTATTATAATCAAAATGATGTTAGTTTTCATAATAGTGCCGAGTATCATCGATATCAGACATATTTAAGCTGGGTAAAATTTCGTTGAATTCTTGGACATAGAAAAATTTTCAGAAAAATTATCAATGTCGACATTCGAAATCGCGCTTTCTGCCACAGCTATTATAATCAAAATGATGTTTGTTTTCATTATAGTGCCGAGTATCATCGATATCAAACATTTTTAAGCTGGGTTAAAATTCTCGTTGATCTGACGACTATAAAAATTCTCAAATATCAACATTCGAAATCGCGCTTTCTGCCACAGCTATTATAATCAAAATGATGTTTGTTTTCATTATAGTGCCGAGTATCATCGATATCAAACATTTTTAAGCTGGATTAAAAATCTCGTTGATCTGACGGCTCTAAAAATTCTCAAATATCAACATTCGAAATCGCGCTTTCTGCCACAGCTATTATAATCAAAATGATGTTTGTTTTCATAATAGTGCCGAGTATCATCGATATCAGACATTTTTAAGCTGGGTTAAAAATCTCGTTGAACAGACGACTCTGAAAATTCTCAAATATCAACATTCGAAATCGCGCTTTCTGCCACATCTATTATAATCAAAATGATGTTTGTTTTCATAATAGTGCCGAGTATCATCGATATCAGACATATTTAAGCTGGGTAAAATTTCGTTGAATTCTGGGACATAGAAAAATTTTCAGAAAAATTATCAATGTCGACATTCGAAATCGCGCTTTCTGCCACAGCTATTATAATCAAAATGATGTTTGTTTTCTTAATAGTGCCGAGTATCATCGATATCAAACATTTTTAAGCTGGGTTAAAATTCTCGTTGATCTGACGACTATAAAAATTCTCAAATATTAACATTCGAAATCGCGCTTTCTGCCACAGCTATTATAATCAAAATGATGTTTGTTTTCATAATAGTGCCGAGTATCATCGATATCAGACATAAATATGTCTGATATCGATGATACTCGGCACTATTATGAAAACAAACATCATTTTGATTATAATAGCTGTGGCAGAAAGCTTAAATAAGCTGGGTAAAATTTCGTTGAATTCTGGGACATAGAAAAATTTTCAGAAAAATGTTCAATGTCGACATTCGAAATCGCGCTTTCTGCCACAGCTATTATAATAAAAATGATGTTTGTTTTCATAATAGTGCCGAGTATCATCGATATCAGACATATTTAAGCTGGGTAAAATTTCGTTGAATTCTTGGACATAGAAAAATTTTCAGAAAAATTATCAATGTCGACATTCGAAATCGCACTTTCTGCCACAGCTATTATAATCAAAATGATGTTTGTTTTCATAATAGTGCCGAGTATCATCGATATCAAACATTTTTAAGCTGGGTTAAAATTCTCGTTGATCTGACGACTATAAAAATTCTCAAATATCAACATTCGAAATCGCGCTTTCTGCCACAGCTATTATAATCAAAATGATGTTTGTTTTCATAATAGTGCCGAGTATCATCGATATTAAACATTTTTAAGCTGGGTTAAAATTCTCGTTGATCTGACGACTATAAAAATTCTCAAATATCAACATTCGAAATCGCGCTTTCTGCCACAGCTATTATAATCAAAATGATGTTTGTTTTCATTATAGTGCCGAGTATCATCGATATCAAACATTTTTAAGCTGGATTAAAAATCTCGTTGATCTGACGGCTCTAAAAATTCTCAAATATCAACATTCGAAATCGCGCTTTCTGCCACAGCTATTATAATCAAAATGATGTTTGTTTTCATAATAGTGCCGAGTATCATCGATATCAGACATTTTTAAGCTGGGTTAAAAATCTCGTTGAACAGACGACTCTGAAAATTCTCAAATATCAACATTCGAAATCGCGCTTTCTGCCACATCTATTATAATCAAAATGATGTTTGTTTTCATAATAGTGCCGAGTATCATCGATATCAGATATATTTAAGCTGGGTAAAATTTCGTTGAATTCTGGGACATAGAAAAATTTTCAGAAAAATTATCAATGTCGACATTCGAAATCGCGCTTTCTGCCACAGCTATTATAATCAAAATGATGTTTGTTTTCATAATAGTGCCGAGTATCATCGATATCAAACATTTTTAAGCTGGGTTAAAATTCTCGTTGATCTGACGACTATAAAAATTCTCAAGTATCAACATTCGAAATCGCGCTTTCTGCCACAGCTATTATAATCAAAATGATATTTGTTTTCATAATAGTGCCGAGTATCATCGATATCAGACATATTTAAGCTGGGTAAAATTTCGTTGAATTCTGGGACATAGAAATATTTTCAGAAAAATTTTCAATGTCGACATTCGAAATCGCGCTTTCTGCCACAGCTATTATAATCAAAATGATGTTTGTTTTCATAATAGTGCCGAGTATCAAAGATATCAAACATTTTTAAGCTGGGTTAAAATTCTCGTTGATCTGACGACTATAAAAATTCTCAAATATCAACATTCGAAATCGCGCTTTCTGCCACAGCTATTATAATCAAAATGATGTTTGTTTTCATAATAGTGCCGAGTATCATCGATATCAGACATATTTAAGCTGGGTAAAATTTCGTTGAATTCTGGGACATAGAAAAATTTTCAGAAAAATGTTTAATGTCGACATTCGAAATCGCGCTTTCTGCCACAGCTATTATAATCAAAATGATGTTTGTTTTCATAATAGTGCCGAGTATCATCGATATCAAACATTTTTAAGCTGGGTTAAAATTCTCGTTGATCTGACGACTATAAAAATTCTCAAATATCAACATTCGAAATCGCGCTTTCTGCCACAGCTATTATAATCAAAATGATGTTTGTTTTCATAATAGTGCCGAGTATCATCGATATCAAACATTTTTAAGCTGGGTTAAAAATCTCGTTGATCTGACGACTATAAAAATTCTCAAATATCAACATTCGAAATCGCGCTTTCTGCCACAGCTATTATAATTAAAATGATGTTTGTTTTCATAATAGTACCGAGTATCATCGATATCAGACATATTTAAGCTGGGTAAAATTTCGTTGAATTCTGGGACATAGAAAAATTTTCAGAAAAATTATCAATGTCGACATTCGAAATCGCGCTTTCTGTCACAGCTATTATAATCAAAATGATGTTTGTTTTCATTATAGTGCCGAGTATCATCGATATCAAACATTTTTAAGCTGGATTAAAAATCTCGTTGATCTGACGGCTCTAAAAATTCTCAAATATCAACATTCGAAATCGCGCTTTCTGCCACAGCTATTATAATCAAAATGATGTTTGTTTTCATAATAGTGCCGAGTATCATCGATATCAGACATTTTTAAGCTGGGTTAAAAATCTCGTTGAACAGACGACTCTGAAAATTCTCAAATATCAACATTCGAAATCGCGCTTTCTGCCACATCTATTATAATCAAAATGATGTTTGTTTTCATAATAGTGCCGAGTATCATCGATATCAGATATATTTAAGCTGGGTAAAATTTCGTTGAATTCTGGGACATAGAAAAATTTTCAGAAAAATTATCAATGTCGACATTCGAAATCGCGCTTTCTGCCACAGCTATTATAATCAAAATGATGTTTGTTTTCATAATAGTGCCGAGTATCATCGATATCAAACATTTTTAAGCTGGGTTAAAATTCTCGTTGATCTGACGACTATAAAAATTCTCAAGTATCAACATTCGAAATCGCGCTTTCTGCCACAGCTATTATAATCAAAATGATATTTGTTTTCATAATAGTGCCGAGTATCATCGATATCAGACATATTTAAGCTGGGTAAAATTTCGTTGAATTCTGGGACATAGAAATATTTTCAGAAAAATTTTCAATGTCGACATTCGAAATCGCGCTTTCTGCCACAGCTATTATAATCAAAATGATGTTTGTTTTCATAATAGTGCCGAGTATCAAAGATATCAAACATTTTTAAGCTGGGTTAAAATTCTCGTTGATCTGACGACTATAAAAATTCTCAAATATCAACATTCGAAATCGCGCTTTCTGCCACAGCTATTATAATCAAAATGATGTTTGTTTTCATAATAGTGCCGAGTATCATCGATATCAGACATATTTAAGCTGGGTAAAATTTCGTTGAATTCTGGGACATAGAAAAATTTTCAGAAAAATTATCAATGTCGACATTCGAAATCGCGCTTTCTGCCACAGCTATTATAATCAAAATGATGTTTGTTTTCATAATAGTGCCGAGTATCATCGATATCAAACATTTTTAAGCTGGGTTAAAATTCTCGTTGATCTGACGACTATAAAAATTCTCAAATATCAACATTCGAAATCGCGCTTTCTGCCACAGCTATTATAATCAAAATGATGTTTGTTTTCATAATAGTGCCGAGTATCATCGATATCAAACATTTTTAAGCTGGGTTAAAAATCTCGTTGATCTGACGACTATAAAAATTCTCAAATATCAACATTCGAAATCGCGCTTTCTGCCACAGCTATTATAATTAAAATGATGTTTGTTTTCATAATAGTGCCGAGTATCATCGATATCAGACATATTTAAGCTGGGTAAAATTTCGTTGAATTCTGGGACATAGAAAAATTTTCAGAAAAATTTTCAATATCGACATTCGAAATCGCGCTTTCTGCCACAGCTACTATAATCAAAATGATGTTTGTTTTCATAATAGTGCCGAGTATCATCGATATCAAACATTTTTAAGCTGGGTTAAAAATCTCGTTGATCTGACGACTATAAAAATTCTCAAATATCAACATTCGAAATCGCGCTTTCTGCCACAGCTATTATAATCAAAATGATGTTTGTTTTCATAATAGTGCCGAGTATCATCGATATCAAACATTTTTAAGCTGGGTTAAAAATCTCGTTGATCTGACGACTATAAAAATTCTCAAATATCAACATTCGAAATCGCGCTTTCTGCCACAGCTATTATAATCAAAATGATGTTTGTTTTCATAATAGTGCCGAGTATCATCGATATAAAACATTTTTAAGCTGGGTTAAAAATCTCGTTGATCTGACGACTATAAAAATTCTCAAATATCAACATTCGAAATCGCGCTTTCTGCCACAGCTATTATAATTAAAATGATGTTTGTTTTCATAATAGTGCCGAGTATCATCGATATCAGACATATTTAAGCTGGGTAAAATTTCGTTGAATTCTGGGACATAGAAAAATTTTCAGAAAAATTTTCAATATCGACATTCGAAATCGCGCTTTCTGCCACAGCTACTATAATCAAAATGATGTTTGTTTTCATAATAGTGCCGAGTATCATCGATATCAAACATATTTAAGCTGGGTAAAATTTCGTTGAATTCTTGGACATAGAAAAATTTTCAGAAAAATTTTCAATGTCGACATTCGAAATCGCGCTTTCTGCCACAGCTATTATAATCAAAATGATGTTTGTTTTCATAATAGTGCCGAGTATCATCGATATCAAACATTTTTAAGCTGGGTTAAAATTCTCGTTGATCTGACGACTATAAAAATTCTCAAATATCAACATTCGAAATCGCGCTTTCTGCCACAGCTATTATAATCAAAATGATGTTTGTTTTCATAATAGTGCCGAGTATCATCGATATCAAACATTTTTAAGCTGGGTTAAAATTCTCGTTGATCTGACGACTATAAAAATTCTCAAATATTAACATTCGAAATCGCGCTTTCTGCCACAGCTATTATAATCAAAATGATGTTTGTTTTCATAATAGTGCCGAGTATCATCGATATCAGACATATTTAAGCTGGGTAAAATTTCGTTGAATTCTGGGACATAGAAAAATTTTCAGAAAAATGTTCAATGTCGACATTCGAAATCGCGCTTTCTGCCACAGCTATTATAATCAAAATGATGTTTGTTTTCATAATAGTGCCGAGTATCATCGATATCAGACATATTTAAGCTGGGTAAAATTTCGTTGAATTCTGGGACATAGAAATATTTTCAGAAAAATTTTCAATGTCGACATTCGAAATCGCGCTTTCTGCCACAGCTATTATAATCAAAATGATGTTTGTTTTCATTATAGTGCCGAGTATCATCGATATCAAACATTTTTAAGCTGGGTTAAAAATCTCGTTGATCTGACGACTATAAAAATTCTCAAATATCAACATTCGAAATCGCGCTTTCTGCCACAGCTATTATAATCAAAATGATGTTTGTTTTCATAATAGTGCCGAGTATCATCGATATCAAACATTTTTAAGCTGGGTTAATATTCTCGTTGATCTGACGACTATAAAAATTCTCAAATATCAACATTCGAAATCGCGCTTTCTGCCACAGCTATTATAATCAAAATGATGTTTGTTTTCATAATAGTGCCGAGTATCATCGATATCAAACATTTTTAAGCTGGGTTAAAATTCTCGTTGATCTGACGACTATAAAAATTCTCAAATATCAACATTCGAAATCGCGCTTTCTGCCACAGCTATTATAATCAAAATGATGTTTGTTTTCATAATAGTGCCGAGTATCATCGATATCAGACATATTTAAGCTGGGTAAAATTTCGTTGAATTCTGGGACATAGAAAAATTTTCAGAAAAATTTTCAATGTCGACATTCGAAATCGCGCTTTCTGCCACAGCTATTATAATCAAAATGATGTTTGTTTTCATAATAGTGCCGAGTATCATCGATATCAAACATTTTTAAGCTGGGTTAAAATTCTCGTTGATCTGACGACTATAAAAATTCTCAAATATTAACATTCGAAATCGCGCTTTCTGCCACAGCTATTATAATCAAAATGATGTTTGTTTTCATAATAGTGCCGAGTATCATCGATATCAGACATATTTAAGCTGGGTAAAATTTCGTTGAATTCTGGGACATAGAAAAATTTTCAGAAAAATGTTCAATGTCGACATTCGAAATCGCGCTTTCTGCCACAGCTATTATAATCAAAATGATGTTTGTTTTCATAATAGTGCCGAGTATCATCGATATCAGACATATTTAAGCTGGGTAAAATTTCGTTGAATTCTGGGACATAGAAATATTTTCAGAAAAATTTTCAATGTCGACATTCGAAATCGCGCTTTCTGCCACAGCTATTATAATCAAAATGATGTTTGTTTTCATTATAGTGCCGAGTATCATCGATATCAAACATTTTTAAGCTGGGTTAAAAATCTCGTTGATCTGACGACTATAAAAATTCTCAAATATCAACATTCGAAATCGCGCTTTCTGCCACAGCTATTATAATCAAAATGATGTTTGTTTTCATAATAGTGCCGAGTATCATCGATATCAAACATTTTTAAGCTGGGTTAAAATTCTCGTTGATCTGACGACTATAAAAATTCTCAAATATCAACATTCGAAATCGCGCTTTCTGCCACAGCTATTATACTCAAAATGATGTTTGTTTTCATAATAGTGCCGAGTATCATCGATATCAAACATTTTTAAGCTGGGTTAAAATTCTCGTTGATCTGACGACTATAAAAATTCTCAAATATCAACATTCGAAATCGCGCTTTCTGCCACAGCTATTATAATCAAAATGATGTTTGTTTTCATAATAGTGCCGAGTATCATCGATATCAGACATTTTTAAGCTGTGTAAATTTCGTTGAATTCTCGGACATATAAAAATTTTCAGAAAAATTTTCAATGTCGACATTCGAAATCGCGCTTTCTGCCACAGCTATTATAATCAAAATGATGTTAGTTTTCATAATAGTGCCGAGTATCATCGATATCAGACATATTTAAGCTGGGTAAGATTTCGTTGAATTCTTGGACATAGAAAAATTTTCAGAAAAATTATCAATGTCGACATTCGAAATCGCGCTTTCTGCCACAGCTATTATAATCAAAATGATGTTTGTTTTCATTATAGTGCCGAGTATCATCGATATCAAACATTTTTAAGCTGGGTTAAAATTCTCGTTGATCTGACGACTATAAAAATTCTCAAATATCAACATTCGAAATCGCGCTTTCTGCCACAGCTATTATAATCAAAATGATGTTTGTTTTCATTATAGTGCCGAGTATCATCGATATCAAACATTTTTAAGCTGGATTAAAAATCTCGTTGATCTGACGGCTCTAAAAATTCTCAAATATCAACATTCGAAATCGCGCTTTCTGCCACAGCTATTATAATCAAAATGATGTTTGTTTTCATAATAGTGCCGAGTATCATCGATATCAGACATTTTTAAGCTGGGTTAAAAATCTCGTTGAACAGACGACTCTGAAAATTCTCAAATATCAACATTCGAAATCGCGCTTTCTGCCACATCTATTATAATCAAAATGATGTTTGTTTTCATAATAGTGCCGAGTATCATCGATATCAGACATATTTAAGCTGGGTAAAATTTCGTTGAATTCTGGGACATAGAAAAATTTTCAGAAAAATTATCAATGTCGACATTCGAAATCGCGCTTTCTGCCACAGCTATTATAATCAAAATGATGTTTGTTTTCATTATAGTGCCGAGTATCATCGATATCAAACATTTTTAAGCTGGGTTAAAATTCTCGTTGATCTGACGACTATAAAAATTCTCAAATATCAACATTCGAAATCGCGCTTTCTGCCACAGCTATTATAATCAGAATGATGTTTGTTTTCATAATAGTGCCGAGTATCATCGATATCAAACATCTTTAAGCTGGGTAAAATTTCGTTGAATTCTTGGACATAGAAAAATTTTCAGAAAAATTTTCAATGTCGACATTCGAAATCGCGCTTTCTGCCACAGCTATTATAATCAAAATGATGTTAGTTTTCATAATAGTGCCGAGTATCATCGATATCAGACATATTTAAGCTGGGTAAGATTTCGTTGAATTCTTGGACATAGAAAAATTTTCAGAAAAATTATCAATGTCGACATTCGAAATCGCGCTTTCTGCCACAGCTATTATAATCAAAATGATGTTTGTTTTCATTATAGTGCCGAGTATCATCGATATCAAACATTTTTAAGCTGGGTTAAAATTCTCGTTGATCTGACGACTATAAAAATTCTCAAATATCAACATTCGAAATCGCGCTTTCTGCCACAGCTATTATAATCAAAATGATGTTTGTTTTCATTATAGTGCCGAGTATCATCGATATCAAACATTTTTAAGCTGGATTAAAAATCTCGTTGATCTGACGGCTCTAAAAATTCTCAAATATCAACATTCGAAATCGCGCTTTCTGCCACAGCTATTATAATCAAAATGATGTTTGTTTTCATAATAGTGCCGAGTATCATCGATATCAGACATTTTTAAGCTGGGTTAAAAATCTCGTTGAACAGACGACTCTGAAAATTCTCAAATATCAACATTCGAAATCGCGCTTTCTGCCACATCTATTATAATCAAAATGATGTTTGTTTTCATAATAGTGCCGAGTATCATCGATATCAGACATATTTAAGCTGGGTAAAATTTCGTTGAATTCTGGGACATAGAAAAATTTTCAGAAAAATTATCAATGTCGACATTCGAAATCGCGCTTTCTGCCACAGCTATTATAATCAAAATGATGTTTGTTTTCTTAATAGTGCCGAGTATCATCGATATCAAACACTTTTAAGCTGGGTTAAAATTCTCGTTGATCTGACGACTATAAAAATTCTCAAATATTAACATTCGAAATCGCGCTTTCTGCCACAGCTATTATAATCAAAATGATGTTTGTTTTCATAATAGTGCCGAGTATCATCGATATCAGACATAAATATGTTTGATATCGATGATACTCGGCACTATTATGAAAACAAACATCATTTTGATTATAATAGCTGTGGCAGAAAGCTTAAATAAGCTGGGTAAAATTTCGTTGAATTCTGGGACATAGAAAAATTTTCAGAAAAATGTTCAATGTCGACATTCGAAATCGCGCTTTCTGCCACAGCTATTATAATAAAAATGATGTTTGTTTTCATAATAGTGCCGAGTATCATCGATATCAGACATATTTAAGCTGGGTAAAATTTCGTTGAATTCTTGGACATAGAAAAATTTTTAGAAAAATTATCAATGTCGACATTCGAAATCGCACTTTCTGCCACAGCTATTATAATCAAAATGATGTTTGTTTTCATAATAGTGCCGAGTATCATCGATATCAAACATTTTTAAGCTGGGTTAAAATTCTCGTTGATCTGACGACTATAAAAATTCTCAAATATCAACATTCGAAATCGCGCTTTCTGCCACAGCTATTATAATCAAAATGATGTTTGTTTTCATAATAGTGCCGAGTATCATCGATATCAAACATTTTTAAGCTGGGTTAAAATTCTCGTTGATCTGACGACTATAAAAATTCTCAAATATCAACATTCGAAATCGCGCTTTCTGCCACAGCTATTATAATCAAAATGATGTTTGTTTTCATTATAGTGCCGAGTATCATCGATATCAAACATTTTTAAGCTGGATTAAAAATCTCGTTGATCTGACGGCTCTAAAAATTCTCAAATATCAACATTCGAAATCGCGCTTTCTGCCACAGCTATTATAATCAAAATGATGTTTGTTTTCATAATAGTGCCGAGTATCATCGATATCAAACATATTTAAGCTGGGTAAAATTTCGTTGAATTCTTGGACATAGAAAAATTTTCAGAAAAATTTTCAATGTCGACATTCGAAATCGCGCTTTCTGCCACAGTTATTATAATCAAAATGATGTTAGTTTTCATAATAGTGCCGAGTATCATCGATATCAGACATATTTAAGCTGGGTAAAGTTTCGTTGAATTCTTGGACATAGAAAAATTTTCAGAAAAATTATCAATGTCGACATTCGAAATCGCGCTTTCTGTCACAGCTATTATAATCAAAATGATGTTTGTTTTCATTATAGTGCCGAGTATCATCGATATCAAACATTTTTAAGCTGGATTAAAAATCTCGTTGATCTGACGGCTCTAAAAATTCTCAAATATCAACATTCGAAATCGCTCTTTCTGCCACAGCTATTATAATCAAAATGATGTTTGTTTTCATAATAGTGCCGAGTATCATCGATATCAGACATTTTTAAGCTGGGTTAAAAATCTCGTTGAACAGACGACTCTGAAAATTCTCAAATATCAACATTCGAAATCGCGCTTTCTGCCACATCTATTATAATCAAAATGATGTTTGTTTTCATAATAGTGCCGAGTATCATCGATATCAGATATATTTAAGCTGGGTAAAATTTCGTTGAATTCTGGGACATAGAAAAATTTTCAGAAAAATTATCAATGTCGACATTCGAAATCGCGCTTTCTGCCACAGCTATTATAATCAAAATGATGTTTGTTTTCATAATAGTGCCGAGTATCATCGATATCAAACATTTTTAAGCTGGGTTAAAATTCTCGTTGATCTGACGACTATAAAAATTCTCAAATATTAACATTCGAAATCGCGCTTTCTGCCACAGCTATTATAATCAAAATGATGTTTGTTTTCATTATAGTGCCGAGTATCATCGATATCAAACATTTTTAAGCTGGGTTAAAATTCTCGTTGATCTGACGACTATAAAAATTCTCAAATATCAACATTCGAAATCGCGCTTTCTGCCACAGCTATTATAATCAGAATGATGTTTGTTTTCATAATAGTGCCGAGTATCATCGATATCAAACATCTTTAAGCTGGGTAAAATTTCGTTGAATTCTTGGACATAGAAAAATTTTCAGAAAAATTTTCAATGTCGACATTCGAAATCGCGCTTTCTGCCACAGCTATTATAATCAAAATGATGTTAGTTTTCATAATAGTGCCGAGTATCATCGATATCAGACATATTTAAGCTGGGTAAGATTTCGTTGAATTCTTGGACATAGAAAAATTTTCAGAAAAATTATCAATGTCGACATTCGAAATCGCGCTTTCTGCCACAGCTATTATAATCAAAATGATGTTTGTTTTCATTATAGTGCCGAGTATCATCGATATCAAACATTTTTAAGCTGGGTTAAAATTCTCGTTGATCTGACGACTATAAAAATTCTCAAATATCAACATTCGAAATCGCGCTTTCTGCCACAGCTATTATAATCAAAATGATGTTTGTTTTCATTATAGTGCCGAGTATCATCGATATCAAACATTTTTAAGCTGGATTAAAAATCTCGTTGATCTGACGGCTCTAAAAATTCTCAAATATCAACATTCGAAATCGCGCTTTCTGCCACAGCTATTATAATCAAAATGATGTTTGTTTTCATAATAGTGCCGAGTATCATCGATATCAGACATTTTTAAGCTGGGTTAAAAATCTCGTTGAACAGACGACTCTGAAAATTCTCAAATATCAACATTCGAAATCGCGCTTTCTGCCACATCTATTATAATCAAAATGATGTTTGTTTTCATAATAGTGCCGAGTATCATCGATATCAGACATATTTAAGCTGGGTAAAATTTCGTTGAATTCTGGGACATAGAAAAATTTTCAGAAAAATTATCAATGTCGACATTCGAAATCGCGCTTTCTGCCACAGCTATTATAATCAAAATGATGTTTGTTTTCTTAATAGTGCCGAGTATCATCGATATCAAACACTTTTAAGCTGGGTTAAAATTCTCGTTGATCTGACGACTATAAAAATTCTCAAATATTAACATTCGAAATCGCGCTTTCTGCCACAGCTATTATAATCAAAATGATGTTTGTTTTCATAATAGTGCCGAGTATCATCGATATCAGACATAAATATGTTTGATATCGATGATACTCGGCACTATTATGAAAACAAACATCATTTTGATTATAATAGCTGTGGCAGAAAGCTTAAATAAGCTGGGTAAAATTTCGTTGAATTCTGGGACATAGAAAAATTTTCAGAAAAATGTTCAATGTCGACATTCGAAATCGCGCTTTCTGCCACAGCTATTATAATAAAAATGATGTTTGTTTTCATAATAGTGCCGAGTATCATCGATATCAGACATATTTAAGCTGGGTAAAATTTCGTTGAATTCTTGGACATAGAAAAATTTTTAGAAAAATTATCAATGTCGACATTCGAAATCGCACTTTCTGCCACAGCTATTATAATCAAAATGATGTTTGTTTTCATAATAGTGCCGAGTATCATCGATATCAAACATTTTTAAGCTGGGTTAAAATTCTCGTTGATCTGACGACTATAAAAATTCTCAAATATCAACATTCGAAATCGCGCTTTCTGCCACAGCTATTATAATCAAAATGATGTTTGTTTTCATAATAGTGCCGAGTATCATCGATATCAAACATTTTTAAGCTGGGTTAAAATTCTCGTTGATCTGACGACTATAAAAATTCTCAAATATCAACATTCGAAATCGCGCTTTCTGCCACAGCTATTATAATCAAAATGATGTTTGTTTTCATTATAGTGCCGAGTATCATCGATATCAAACATTTTTAAGCTGGATTAAAAATCTCGTTGATCTGACGGCTCTAAAAATTCTCAAATATCAACATTCGAAATCGCGCTTTCTGCCACAGCTATTATAATCAAAATGATGTTTGTTTTCATAATAGTGCCGAGTATCATCGATATCAAACATATTTAAGCTGGGTAAAATTTCGTTGAATTCTTGGACATAGAAAAATTTTCAGAAAAATTTTCAATGTCGACATTCGAAATCGCGCTTTCTGCCACAGTTATTATAATCAAAATGATGTTAGTTTTCATAATAGTGCCGAGTATCATCGATATCAGACATATTTAAGCTGGGTAAAGTTTCGTTGAATTCTTGGACATAGAAAAATTTTCAGAAAAATTATCAATGTCGACATTCGAAATCGCGCTTTCTGTCACAGCTATTATAATCAAAATGATGTTTGTTTTCATTATAGTGCCGAGTATCATCGATATCAAACATTTTTAAGCTGGATTAAAAATCTCGTTGATCTGACGGCTCTAAAAATTCTCAAATATCAACATTCGAAATCGCGCTTTCTGCCACAGCTATTATAATCAAAATGATGTTTGTTTTCATAATAGTGCCGAGTATCATCGATATCAGACATTTTTAAGCTGGGTTAAAAATCTCGTTGAACAGACGACTCTGAAAATTCTCAAATATCAACATTCGAAATCGCGCTTTCTGCCACATCTATTATAATCAAAATGATGTTTGTTTTCATAATAGTGCCGAGTATCATCGATATCAGATATATTTAAGCTGGGTAAAATTTCGTTGAATTCTGGGACATAGAAAAATTTTCAGAAAAATTATCAATGTCGACATTCGAAATCGCGCTTTCTGCCACAGCTATTATAATCAAAATGATGTTTGTTTTCATAATAGTGCCGAGTATCATCGATATCAAACATTTTTAAGCTGGGTTAAAATTCTCGTTGATCTGACGACTATAAAAATTCTCAAATATTAACATTCGAAATCGCGCTTTCTGCCACAGCTATTATAATCAAAATGATGTTTGTTTTCATTATAGTGCCGAGTATCATCGATATCAGACATATTAAAGCTGGGTAAAATTTCGTTGAATTCTTGGACATAGAAAAATTTTCAGAAAAATTATCAATGTCGACATTCGAAATCACGCTTTCTGCCACAGCTATTATAATGAAAATGATGTTTGTTTTCATAATAGTGCCGAGTATCATCGATATCAGGCATTTTTAAGCTGGGTTAAAAATCTCGTTGAACTGACGACACTGAAAACTCTCAAATATCGACATTCGAAAACGCGCTTTCTGCCACAGCTATAATAATCAAAATGATGTTTGTTTTCATAATAGTGCCGAGTATCATCGATATCAAACATATTTAAGCTGGGTAAAATTTCGTTGAATTCTTGGACATAGAAATATTTTCAGAAAAATTTTCGATGTCGACATTCGAAATCGCGCTTTCTGCCACAGCTATTATAATAAAAATGATGTTTGTTTTCATAATAGTGCCGAGTATCATCGATATCAAACATATTTAAGCTGGGTAAAATTTCGTTGAATTCTTGGACATAGAAATATTTTCAGAAAAATTTTCAATGTCGACATTCGAAATCGCGCTTTCTGCCACAGCTATTATAATCAAAATGATGTTTGTTTTCATAATAGTGCCGAGTATCATCGATATCAGACATATTTAAGCTGGGTAAAATTTCGTTGAATTCTGGGACATAGAAAAATTTTCAGAAAAATTATCAATGTCGACATTCGAAATCGCGCTTTCTGCCACAGCTATTATAATCAAAATGATGTTTGTTTTCATAATAGTGCCGAGTATCATCGATATCAAACATTTTTAAGCTGGGTTAAAATTCTCGTTGATCTGACGACTATAAAAATTCTCAAATATCAACATTCGAAATCGCGCTTTCTGCCACAGTTATTATAATCAAAATGATGTTAGTTTTCATAATAGTGCCGAGTATCATCGATATCAGACATATTTAAGCTGGGTAAAGTTTCGTTGAATTCTTGGACATAGAAAAATTTTCAGAAAAATTATCAATGTCGACATTCGAAATCGCGCTTTCTGTCACAGCTATTATAATCAAAATGATGTTTGTTTTCATTATAGTGCCGAGTATCATCGATATCAAACATTTTTAAGCTGGATTAAAAATCTCGTTGATCTGACGGCTCTAAAAATTCTCAAATATCAACATTCGAAATCGCGCTTTCTGCCACAGCTATTATAATCAAAATGATGTTTGTTTTCATAATAGTGCCGAGTATCATCGATATCAGACATTTTTAAGCTGGGTTAAAAATCTCGTTGAACAGACGACTCTGAAAATTCTCAAATATCAACATTCGAAATCGCGCTTTCTGCCACAGCTATTATAATCAAAATGATGTTTGTTTTCATAATAGTGCCGAGTATCATCGATATCAGACATATTTAAGCTGGGTAAAATTTCGTTGAATTCTGGGACATAGAAATATTTTCAGAAAAATTTTCAATGTCGACATTCGAAATCGCGCTTTCTGCCACAGCTATTATAATCAAAATGATGTTTGTTTTCATTATAGTGCCGAGTATCATCGATATCAAACATTTTTAAGCTGGGTTAAAAATCTCGTTGATCTGACGACTATAAAAATTCTCAAATATCAACATTCGAAATCGCGCTTTCTGCCACAGCTATTATAATCAAAATGATGTTTGTTTTCATAATAGTGCCGAGTATCATCGATATCAAACATTTTTAAGCTGGGTTAAAATTCTCGTTGATCTGACGACTATAAAAATTCTCAAATATCAACATTCGAAATCGCGCTTTCTGCCACAGCTATTATAATCAAAATGATGTTTGTTTTCATAATAGTGCCGAGTATCATCGATATCAAACATTTTTAAGCTGGGTTAAAATTCTCGTTGATCTGACGACTATAAAAATTCTCAAATATCAACATTCGAAATCGCGCTTTCTGCCACAGCTATTATAATCAAAATGATGTTTGTTTTCATAATAGTGCCGAGTATCATCGATATCAGACATTTTTAAGCTGTGTAAATTTCGTTGAATTCTCGGACATATAAAAATTTTCAGAAAAATTTTCAATGTCGACATTCGAAATCGCGCTTTCTGCCACAGCTATTATAATCAAAATGATGTTAGTTTTCATAATAGTGCCGAGTATCATCGATATCAGACATATTTAAGCTGGGTAAAATTTCGTTGAATTCTTGGACATAGAAAAATTTTCAGAAAAATTATCAATGTCGACATTCGAAATCGCGCTTTCTGCCACAGCTATTATAATCAAAATGATGTTTGTTTTCATTATAGTGCCGAGTATCATCGATATCAAACATTTTTAAGCTGGGTTAAAATTCTCGTTGATCTGACGACTATAAAAATTCTCAAATATCAACATTCGAAATCGCGCTTTCTGCCACAGCTATTATAATCAAAATGATGTTTGTTTTCATAATAGTGCCGAGTATCATCGATATCAAACATATTTAAGCTGGGTAAAATTTCGTTGAATTCTTGGACATAGAAAAATTTTCAGAAAAATTTTCCATGTCGACATTCGAAATCGCGCTTTCTGCCACAGTTATTATAATCAAAATGATGTTAGTTTTCATAATAGTGCCGAGTATCATCGATATCAGACATATTTAAGCTGGGTAAAGTTTCGTTGAATTCTTGGACATAGAAAAATTTTCAGAAAAATTATCAATGTCGACATTCGAAATCGCGCTTTCTGTCACAGCTATTATAATCAAAATGATGTTTGTTTTCATTATAGTGCCGAGTATCATCGATATCAAACATTTTTAAGCTGGATTAAAAATCTCGTTGATCTGACGGCTCTAAAAATTCTCAAATATCAACATTCGAAATCGCGCTTTCTGCCACAGCTATTATAATCAAAATGATGTTTGTTTTCATAATAGTGCCGAGTATCATCGATATCAGACATTTTTAAGCTGGGTTAAAAATCTCGTTGAACAGACGACTCTGAAAATTCTCAAATATCAACATTCGAAATCGCGCTTTCTGCCACATCTATTATAATCAAAATGATGTTTGTTTTCATAATAGTGCCGAGTATCATCGATATCAAACATTTTTAAGCTGGGTTAAAATTCTCGTTGATCTGACGACTATAAAAATTCTCAAATATTAACATTCGAAATCGCTCTTTCTGCCACAGCTATTATAATCAAAATGATGTTTGTTTTCATAATAGTGCCGAGTATCATCGATATCAGACATATTTAAGCTGGGTAAAATTTCGTTGAATTCTGGGACATAGAAAAATTTTCAGAAAAATGTTCAATGTCGACATTCGAAATCGCGCTTTCTGCCACAGCTATTATAATCAAAATGATGTTTGTTTTCATAATAGTGCCGAGTATCATCGATATCAGACATATTTAAGCTGGGTAAAATTTCGTTGAATTCTGGGACATAGAAATATTTTCAGAAAAATTTTCAATGTCGACATTCGAAATCGCGCTTTCTGCCACAGCTATTATAATCAAAATGATGTTTGTTTTCATTATAGTGCCGAGTATCATCGATATCAAACATTTTTAAGCTGGGTTAAAATTCTCGTTGATCTGACGACTATAAAAATTCTCAAATATCAACATTCGAAATCGCGCTTTCTGCCACAGCTATTATAATCAAAATGATGTTTGCTTTCATAATAGTGCCGAGTATCATCGATATCAAACATTTTTAAGCTGGGTTAAAATTCTCGTTGATCTGACGACTATAAAAATTCTCAAATATCAACATTCGAAATCGCGCTTTCTGCCACAGCTATTATAATCAAAATGATGTTTGTTTTCATAATAGTGCCGAGTATCATCGATATCAAACATTTTTAAGCTGGGTTAAAATTCTCGTTGATCTGACGACTATAAAAATTCTCAAATATCAACATTCGAAATCGCGCTTTCTGCCACAGCTATTATAATCAAAATGATGTTTGCTTTCATAATAGTGCCGAGTATCATCGATATCAAACATTTTTAAGCTGGGTTAAAATTCTCGTTGATCTGACGACTATAAAAATTCTCAAATATCAACATTCGAAATCGCGCTTTCTGCCACAGCTATTATAATCAAAATGATGTTTGTTTTCATAATAGTGCCCAGTATCATTGATATCAGACATTTTTAAGCTGGGTAAATTTCGTTGAATTCTCGGACATATAAAAATTTTCAGAAAAATTTTCAATGTCGACATTCGAAATCGCGCTTTCTGCCACAGCTATTATAATCAAAATGATGTTAGTTTTCATAATAGTGCAGAGTATCATCGATATCAGACATATTTAAGCTGGGTAAAATTTCGTTGAATTCTTGGACATATAAAAATTTTCAGAAAAATTATCAATGTCTACATTCGAAATCGCGCTTTCTGCCACAGCTATTATAATCAAAATGATGTTAGTTTTCATAATAGTGCCGAGTATCATCGATATCAGACATATTTAAGCTGGGTAAAATTTCGTTGAATTCTTGGACATAGAAAAATTTTCAGAAAAATTATCAATGTCGACATTCGAAATCGCGCTTTCTGCCACAGCTATTATAATCAAAATGATGTTTGTTTTCTTAATAGTGCCGAGTATCATCGATATCAAACATTTTTAAGCTGGGTTAAAATTCTCGTTGATCTGACGACTATAAAAATTCTCAAATATCAACATTCGAAATCGCGCTTTCTGCCACAGCTATTATAATCAAAATGATGTTTGTTTTCATAATAGTGCCGAGTATCATCGATATCAAACATTTTTAAGCTGGGTTAAAATTCTCGTTGATCTGACGACTATAAAAATTCTCAAATATCAACATTCGAAATCGCGCTTTCTGCCACAGCTATTATAATCAAAATGATGTTTGTTTTCATTATAGTGCCGAGTATCATCGATATCAAACATTTTTAAGCTGGGTTAAAATTCTCGTTGATCTGACGACTATAAAAATTCTCAAATATCAACATTCGAAATCGCGCTTTCTGCCACAGCTATTATAATCAAAATGATGTTTGTTTTCATAATAGTGCCGAGTATCATCGATATCAAACATATTTAAGCTTTGTAAAATTTCGTTGAATTCTTGGACATAGAAAAATTTTCAGAAAAATTTTCAATGTCGACATTCGAAATCGCGCTTTCTGCCACAGCTATTATAATCAAAATGATGTTAGTTTTCATAATAGTGCCGAGTATCATCGATATCAGACATATTTAAGCTGGGTAAAATTTCGTTGAATTCTTGGACATAGAAAAATTTTCAGAAAAATTATCAATGTCGACATTCGAAATCGCGCTTTCTGCCACAGCTATAATAATCAAAATGATGTTTGTTTTCATAATAGTGCCGAGTATCATCGATATCAGGCATTTTTAAGCTGGGTTAAAAATCTCGTTGAACTGACGATACTGAAAACTCTCAAATATCGACATTCGAAAACGCGCTTTCTGCCACAGCCATTATAATCAAAATGATGTTAGTTTTCATAATAGTGCCGAGTATCATCGATATCAGACATATTTAAGCTGGGTAAAATTTCGTTGAATTCTTGGACATAGAAAAATTTTCAGAAAAATTATCAATGTCGACATTCGAAATCGCGCTTTCTGCCACAGCTATAATAATCAAAATGATGTTTGTTTTCATAATAGTGCCGAGTATCATCGATATCAAACATATTTAAGCTGGGTAAAATTTCGTTGAATTCTTGGACATAGAAATATTTTCAGAAAAATTTTCGATGTCGACATTCGAAATCGCGCTTTCTGCCACAGCTACTATAATCAAAATGATGTTTGTTTTCATAATAGTGCCGAGTATCATCGATATCAAACATATTTAAGCTGGGTAAAATTTCGTTGAATTCTTGGACATAGAAAAATTTTCAGAAAAATTTTCAATGTCGACATTCGAAATCGCGCTTTCTGCCACAGCTATTATAATCAAAATGATGTTTGTTTTCATAATAGTGCCGAGTATCATCGATATCAAACATTTTTAAGCTGGGTTAAAATTCTCGTTGATCTGACGACTATAAAAATTCTCAAATATCAACATTCGAAATCGCGCTTTCTGCCACAGCTATTATAATCAAAATGATGTTTGTTTTCATAATAGTGCCGAGTATCATCGATATCAAACATATTTAAGCTTTGTAAAATTTCGTTGAATTCTTGGACATAGAAAAATTTTCAGAAAAATTTTCAATGTCGACATTCGAAATCGCGCTTTCTGCCACAGCTATTATAATCAAAATGATGTTAGTTTTCATAATAGTGCCGAGTATCATCGATATCAGACATATTTAAGCTGGGTAAAATTTCGTTGAATTCTTGGACATAGAAAAATTTTCAGAAAAATTATCAATGTCGACATTCGAAATCGCGCTTTCTGCCACAGCTATAATAATCAAAATGATGTTTGTTTTCATAATAGTGCCGAGTATCATCGATATCAGGCATTTTTAAGCTGGGTTAAAAATCTCGTTGAACTGACGATACTGAAAACTCTCAAATATCGACATTCGAAAACGCGCTTTCTGCCACAGCCATTATAATCAAAATGATGTTAGTTTTCATAATAGTGCCGAGTATCATCGATATCAGACATATTTAAGCTGGGTAAAATTTCGTTGAATTCTTGGACATAGAAAAATTTTCAGAAAAATTATCAATGTCGACATTCGAAATCGCGCTTTCTGCCACAGCTATAATAATCAAAATGATGTTTGTTTTCATAATAGTGCCGAGTATCATCGATATCAAACATATTTAAGCTGGGTAAAATTTCGTTGAATTCTTGGACATAGAAATATTTTCAGAAAAATTTTCGATGTCGACATTCGAAATCGCGCTTTCTGCCACAGCTATTATAATCAAAATGATGTTTGTTTTCATAATAGTGCCGAGTATCATCGATATCAAACATATTTAAGCTGGGTAAAATTTCGTTGAATTCTTGGACATAGAAAAATTTTCAGAAAAATTTTCAATGTCGACATTCGAAATCGCGCTTTCTGCCACAGCTATTATAATCAAAATGATGTTTGTTTTCATTATAGTGCCGAGTATCATCGATATCAAACATTTTTAAGCTGGGTTAAAATTCTCGTTGATCTGACGACTATAAAAATTCTCAAATATCAACATTCGAAATCGCGCTTTCTGCCACAGCTATTATAATCAAAATGATGTTAGTTTTCATAATAGTGCCGAGTATCATCGATATCAGACATATTAAAGCTGGGTAAAATTTCGTTGAATTCTTGGACATAGAAAAATTTTCAGAAAAATTATCAATGTCGACATTCGAAATCACGCTTTCTGCCACAGCTATTATAATGAAAATGATGTTTGTTTTCATAATAGTGCCGAGTATCATCGATATCAGGCATTTTTAAGCTGGGTTAAAAATCTCGTTGAACTGACGACACTGAAAACTCTCAAATATCGACATTCGAAAACGCGCTTTCTGCCACAGCTATAATAATCAAAATGATGTTTGTTTTCATAATAGTGCCGAGTATCATCGATATCAAACATATTTAAGCTGGGTAAAATTTCGTTGAATTCTTGGACATAGAAATATTTTCAGAAAAATTTTCGATGTCGACATTCGAAATCGCGCTTTCTGCCACAGCTATTATAATAAAAATGATGTTTGTTTTCATAATAGTGCCGAGTATCATCGATATCAAACATATTTAAGCTGGGTAAAATTTCGTTGAATTCTTGGACATAGAAATATTTTCAGAAAAATTTTCAATGTCGACATTCGAAATCGCGCTTTCTGCCACAGCTATTATAATCAAAATGATGTTTGTTTTCATAATAGTGCCGAGTATCATCGATATCAGACATATTTAAGCTGGGTAAAATTTCGTTGAATTCTGGGACATAGAAAAATTTTCAGAAAAATTATCAATGTCGACATTCGAAATCGCGCTTTCTGCCACAGCTATTATAATCAAAATGATGTTTGTTTTCATAATAGTGCCGAGTATCATCGATATCAAACATTTTTAAGCTGGGTTAAAATTCTCGTTGATCTGACGACTATAAAAATTCTCAAATATCAACATTCGAAATCGCGCTTTCTGCCACAGCTATTATAATCAAAATGATGTTTGTTTTCATAATAGTGCCGAGTATCATCGATATCAAACATTTTTAAGCTGGGTTAAAATTCTCGTTGATCTGACGACTATAAAAATTCTCAAATATCAACATTCGAAATCGCGCTTTCTGCCACAGCTATTATAATCAAAATGATGTTTGTTTTCATAATAGTGCCGAGTATCATCGATATCAGACATATTTAAGCTGGGTAAAATTTCGTTGAATTCTGGGACATAGAAAAATTTTCAGAAAAATTATCAATGTCGACATTCGAAATCGCGCTTTCTGCCACAGCTATTATAATCAAAATGATGTTTGTTTTCATAATAGTGCCGAGTATCATCGATATCAAACATTTTTAAGCTGGGTTAAAATTCTCGTTGATCTGACGACTATAAAAATTCTCAAATATCAACATTCGAAATCGCGCTTTCTGCCACAGCTATTATAATCAAAATGATGTTTGTTTTCATAATAGTGCCGAGTATCATCGATATCAAACATTTTTAAGCTGGGTTAAAAATCTCGTTGATCTGACGACTATAAAAATTCTCAAATATCAACATTCGAAATCGCGCTTTCTGCCACAGCTATTATAATTAAAATGATGTTTGTTTTCATAATAGTGCCGAGTATCATCGATATCAGACATATTTAAGCTGGGTAAAATTTCGTTGAATTCTGGGACATAGAAAAATTTTCAGAAAAATTATCAATGTCGACATTCGAAATCGCGCTTTCTGCCACAGCTATTATAATCAAAATGATGTTTGTTTTCATAATAGTGCCGAGTATCATCGATATCAAACATTTTTAAGCTGGGTTAAAATTCTCGTTGATCTGACGACTATAAAAATTCTCAAATATCAACATTCGAAATCGCGCTTTCTGCCACAGCTATTATAATCAAAATGATGTTTGTTTTCATAATAGTGCCGAGTATCATCGATATCAAACATTTTTAAGCTGGGTTAAAAATCTCGTTGATCTGACGACTATAAAAATTCTCAAATATCAACATTCGAAATCGCGCTTTCTGCCACAGCTACTATAATCAAAATGATGTTTGTTTTCATAATAGTGCCTAGTATAATCTATATCAGACATATTTAAGCTGGGTGAAATTTCGTTGAATTCTTGGACATAGAAATATTTTCAGAAAAATTATCAATGTCGACATTCGAAATCGCGCTTTCTGCCACAGCTATTATAATCAAAATGATGTTTGTTTTCATAATAGTGCCGAGTATCATCGATATCAGACATATTTAAGCTGGGTAAAATTTCGTTGAATTCTGGGACATAGAAAAATTTTCAGAAAAATTATCAATGTCGACATTCGAAATCGCGCTTTCTGCCACAGCTACTATAATCAAAATGATGTTTGTTTTCATAATAGTGCCGAGTATCATCGATATCAAACATATTTAAGCTGGGTAAAATTTCGTTGAATTCTTGGACATAGAAAAATTTTCAGAAAAATTTTCAATGTCGACATTCGAAATCGCGCTTTCTGCCACAGCTATTATAATCAAAATGATGTTTGTTTTCATAATAGTGCCGAGTATCATCGATATCAAACATTTTTAAGCTGGGTTAAAATTCTCGTTGATCTGACGACTATAAAAATTCTCAAATATCAACATTCGAAATCGCGCTTTCTGCCACAGCTATTATAATCAAAATGATGTTTGTTTTCATAATAGTGCCGAGTATCATCGATATCAAACATTTTTAAGCTGGGTTAAAATTCTCGTTGATCTGACGACTATAAAAATTCTCAAATATTAACATTCGAAATCGCGCTTTCTGCCACAGCTATTATAATCAAAATGATGTTTGTTTTCATAATAGTGCCGAGTATCATCGATATCAGACATATTTAAGCTGGGTAAAATTTCGTTGAATTCTGGGACATGGAAATATTTTCAGAAAAATTTTCAATGTCGACATTCGAAATCGCGCTTTCTGCCACAGCTATTATAATCAAAATGATGTTTGTTTTCATAATAGTGCCGAGTATCATCGATATCAAACATTTTTAAGCTGGGTTAAAATTCTCGTTGATCTGACGACTATAAAAATTCTCAAATATTAACATTCGAAATCGCGCTTTCTGCCACAGCTATTATAATCAAAATGATGTTTGTTTTCATTATAGTGCCGAGTATCATCGATATCAAACATTTTTAAGCTGGGTTAAAATTCTCGTTGATCTGACGACTATAAAAATTCTCAAATATCAACATTCGAAATCGCGCTTTCTGCCACAGCTATTATAATCAAAATGATGTTTGTTTTCATAATAGTGCCGAGTATCATCGATATCAAACATCTTTAAGCTGGGTAAAATTTCGTTGAATTCTTGGACATAGAAAAATTTTCAGAAAAATTTTCAATGTCGACATTCGAAATCACGCTTTCTGCCACAGCTATTATAATCAAAATGATGTTTGTTTTCATAATAGTGCCTAGTATAATCGATATCAGACATTTTTAAGCTGGGTAAAATTTCGTTGAATTCTTGGACATAGAAAAATTTTCAGAAAAATTATCAATGTCGTCATTCGAAATCGCGCTTTCTGCCACAGCTATTATAATCAAAATGATGTTTGTTTTCATTATAGTGCCGAGTATCATCGATATCAAACATTTTTAAGCTGGGTTAAAATTCTCGTTGATCTGACGACTATAAAAATTCTCAAATATCAACATTCGAAATCGCGCTTTCTGCCACAGCTATTATAATCAAAATGATGTTTGTTTTCATAATAGTGCCGAGTATCATCGATATCAAACATTTTTAAGCTGGGTTAAAATTCTCGTTGATCTGACGACTATAAAAATTCTCAAATATCAACATTCGAAATCGCGCTTTCTGCCACAGCTATTATAATCAAAATGATGTTTGTTTTCATAATAGTGCCGAGTATCATCGATATCAGACATTTTTAAGCTGGGTAAAATTTCGTTGAATTCTTGGACATAGAAAAATTTTCAGAAAAATTATCAATGTCGACATTCGAAATCGCGCTTTCTGCCACAGCTATTATAATCAAAATGATGTTTGTTTTCATAATAGTGCCGAGTATCATCGATATCAGACATTTTTAAGCTGGGTTAAAAATCTCGTTGAACAGACGACTCTGAAAATTCTCAAATATCAACATTCGAAATCGCGCTTTCTGCCACAGCTATTATAATCAAAATGATGTTTGTTTTCATAATAGTGCCGAGTATCATCGATATCAGACATATTTAAGCTGGGTAAAATTTCGTTGAATTCTGGGACATAGAAAAATTTTCAGAAAAATTATCAATGTCGACATTCGAAATCGAGCTTTCTGCCACAGCTATTATAATCAAAATGATGTTTGTTTTCATAATAGTGCCGAGTATCATCGATATCAAACATCTTTAAGCTGGGTAAAATTTCGTTGAATTCTTGGACATAGAAAAATTTTCAGAAAAATTTTCAATGTCGACATTCGAAATCGCGCTTTCTGCCACAGCTATTATAATCAAAATGATGTTTGTTTTCATAATAGTGCCGAGTATCATCGATATCAGACATTTTTAAGCTGGGTTAAAAATCTCGTTGAACAGACGACTCTGAAAATTCTCAAATATCAACATTCGAAATCGCGCTTTCTGCCACAGCTATTATAATCAAAATGATGTTTGTTTTCATAATAGTGCCGAGTATCATCGATATCAGACATATTTAAGCTGGGTAAAATTTCGTTGAATTCTGGGACATAGAAAAATTTTCAGAAAAATTATCAATGTCGAATTTCGAAATCGAGCTTTCTGCCACAGCTATTATAATCAAAATGATGTTTGTTTTCATTATAGTGCCGAGTATCATCGATATCAGACATATTTAAGCTGGGTAAAATTTCGTTGAATTCTGGGACATAGAAAAATTTTCAGAAAAATTATCAATGTCGACATTCGAAATCGCGCTTTCTGCCACAGCTATTATAATCAAAATGATGTTTGTTTTCATAATAGTGCCGAGTATCATCGATATCAGACATTTTTAAGCTGGGTTAAAAATCTCGTTGAACAGACGACTCTGAAAATTCTCAAATATCAACATTCGAAATCGCGCTTTCTGCCACAGCTATTATAATCAAAATGATGTTTGTTTTCATAATAGTGCCGAGTATCATCGATATCAGACATATTTAAGCTGGGTAAAATTTCGTTGAATTCTGGGACATAGAAAAATTTTCAGAAAAATTATCAATGTCGACATTCGAAATCGCGCTTTCTGCCACAGCTATTATAATCAAAATGATGTTTGTTTTCATTATAGTGCCGAGTATCATCGATATCAAACATTTTTAAGCTGGGTTAAAATTCTCGTTGATCTGACGACTATAAAAATTCTCAAATATCAACATTCGAAATCGCGCTTTCTGCCACAGCTATTATAATCAAAATGATGTTTGTTTTCATAATAGTGCCGAGTATCATCGATATCAAACATTTTTAATCTGGGTTAAAATTCTCGTTGATCTGACGACTATAAAAATTCTCAAATATCAACATTCGAAATCGCGCTTTCTGCCACAGCTATTATAATCAAAATGATGTTTGTTTTCATAATAGTGCCGAGTATCATCGATATCAGACATTTTTAAGCTGGGTAAAATTTCGTTGAATTCTTGGACATAGAAAAATTTTCAGAAAAATTATCAATGTCGACATTCGAAATCGCGCTTTCTGCCACAGCTATTATAATCAAAATGATGTTTGTTTTCATAATAGTGCCGAGTATCATCGATATCAGACATTTTTAAGCTGGGTTAAAAATATCGTTGAACAGACGACTCTGAAAATTCTCAAATATCAACATTCGAAATCGCGCTTTCTGCCACAGCTATTATAATCAAAATGATGTTTGTTTTCATAATAGTGCCGAGTATCATCGATATCAGACATATTTAAGCTGGGTAAAATTTCGTTGAATTCTGGGACATAGAAAAATTTTCAGAAAAATTATCAATGTCGACATTCGAAATCGCGCTTTCTGCCACAGCTATTATAATCAAAATGATGTTTGTTTTCATTATAGTGCCGAGTATCATCGATATCAGACATATTTAAGCTGGGTAAAATTTCGTTGAATTCTGGGACATAGAAAAATTTTCAGAAAAATTATCAATGTCGACATTCGAAATCGCGCTTTCTGCCACAGCTATTATAATCAAAATGATGTTTGTTTTCATAATAGTGCCGAGTATCATCGATATCAGACATTTTTAAGCTGGGTAAAATTTCGTTGAATTCTTGGACATAGAAAAATTTTCAGAAAAATTTTCAATATCGACATTCGAAATCGCGCTTTCTGCCACAGCTATTATAATCAAAATGATGTTTGTTTTCATTATAGTGCCGAGTATCATCGATATCAAACATTTTTAAGCTGGGTTAAATATCTCGTTGAACAGACGACTCTAAAAATTCTCAAATATCAACATTCGAAATCGCGCTTTCTGCCACAGCTATTATAATCAAAATGATGTTTGTTTTCATAATAGTGCCGAGTATCATCGATATCAGACATATTTAAGCTGGGTAAAATTTCGTTGAATTCTGGGACATAGAAAAATTTTCAGAAAAATTATCAATGTCGACATTCGAAATCGCGCTTTCTGATACAGCTATTATAATCAAAATGATGTTTGTTTTCGTTTTCATAATAGTGCCGAGTATCATCGATATCAAACATTTTTAAGCTGGGTTAAAATTCTCGTTGATCTGACGACTATAAAAATTCTCAAATATCAACCTTCGAAATCGCGCTTTCTGCCACAGCTATTATAATCAAAATTATGTTTGTTTTCATAATAGTGCCGAGTATCATCGATATCAGACATATTTAAGCTGGGTAAAATTTCGTTGAATTCTGGGACATAGAAAAATTTTCAGAAAAATTATCAATGTCGACATTCGAAATCGCGCTTTCTGCCACAGCTATTATAATCAAAATGATGTTTGTTTTCATAATAGTGCCGAGTATCATCGATATCAAACATTTTTAAGCTGGGTTAAAATTCTCGTTGATCTGACGACTATAAAAATTCTCAAATATCAACATTCGAAATCGCGCTTTCTGCCACAGCTATTATAATCAAAATGATGTTTGTTTTCATAATAGTGCCGAGTATCATCGATATCAAATATTTTTAAGCTGGGTTAAAATTCTCGTTGATCTGACGACTATAAAAATTCTCAAATATCAACATTCGAAATCGCGCTTTCTGCCACAGCTATTATAATCAAAATGATGTTTGTTTTCATAATAGTGCCGAGTATCATCGATATCAAACATTTTTAAGCTGGGTTAAAATTCTCGTTGAATTCTGGGACATAGAAAAATTTTCAGAAAAATGTTCAATGTCGACATTCGAAATCGCGCTTTCTGCCACAGCTATTATAATCAAAATGATGTTTGTTTTCATAATAGTGCCGAGTATCATCGATATCAGACATTTTTAAGCTGGGTAAAATTTCGTTGAATTCTTGGACATAGAAAAATTTTCAGAAAAATTTTCAATATCGACATTCGAAATCGCGCTTTCTGCCACAGCTATTATAATCAAAATGATGTTAGTTTTCATAATAGTGCCGAGTATCATCGATATCAGACATATTTAAGCTGGGTAAAATTTCGTTGAATTCTTGGACATAGAAAAATTTTCAGAAAAATTATCAATGTCGACATTCGAAATCGCGCTTTCTGCTGTGGCAGAAAGCTGTGGCTATTATAATCAAAATGATGTTTGTTTTCATAATAGTGCCGAGTATCATCGATATCAGGCATTTTTAAGCTGAGTTAAAAATCTCGTTGAACTGACGACACTGAAAACTCTCAAATATCGACATTCGAAAACGCGCTTTCTGCCACAGCTATAATAATCAAAATGATGTTTATTTTCATAATAGTGCCGAGTATCATCGATATCAGACATATTTAAGCTGGGTAAAATTTCTTTGAATTCTGGGACATAGAAATATTTTCAGAAAAAATTTCAATGTCGACATTCGAAATCGCGCTTTCTGCCACAGCTATTATAATCAAAATGATGTTTGTTTTCATAATAGTGCCTAGTATAATCGATATCAGACATATTTAAGCTGGGTGAAATTTCGTTGAATTCTTGGACTTAGAAAAATTTTCAGAAAGATTATCAATGTCGTCAATCGAAATCGCGCTTTCTGCCACAGCTATTATAATCAAAATGATGTTTGTTTTCATTATAGTGCCGAGTATCATCGATATCAAACATTTTTAAGCTGGGTTAAAATTCTCGTTGATCTGACGACTATAAAAATTCTCAAATATCAACATTCGAAATCGCGCTTTCTGCCACAGCTATTATAATCAAAATGATGTTTGTTTTCATAATAGTGCCGAGTATCATCGATATCAAACATTTTTAAGCTGGGTTAAAATTCTCGTTGATCTGACGACTATAAAAATTCTCAAATATCAACATTCGAAATCGCGCTTTCTGCCACAGCTATTACAATCAAAATGATGTTTGTTTTCATAATAGTGCCGAGTATCATCGATATCAGACATTTTTAAGCTGGGTAAAATTTCGTTGAATTCTTGGACATAGAAAAATTTTCAGAAAAATTATCAATGTCGACATTCGAAATCGCGCTTTCTGCCACAGCTATTATAATCAAAATGATGTTTGTTTTCATAATAGTGCCGAGTATCATCGATATCAGACATTTTTAAGCTGGGTTAAAAATCTCGTTGAACAGACGACTCTGAAAATTCTCAACTATCAACATTCGAAATCGCGCTTTCTGCCACAGCTATTATAATCAAAATGATGTTTGTTTTCATAATAGTGCCGAGTATCATCGATATCAAACATTTTTAAGCTGGGTTAAAATTCTCGTTGATCTGACGACTATAAAAATTCGCAAATATCAACATTCGAAATCGCGCTTTCTGCCACAGCTATTATAATCAAAATGATGTTTGTTTTCATAATAGTGCCGAGTATCATCGATATCAGGCATTTTTAAGCTGAGTTAAAAATCTCGTTGAACTGACGACACTGAAAACTCTCAAATATCGACATTCGAAAACGCGCTTTCTGCCACAGCTATAATAATCAAAATGATGTTTATTTTCATAATAGTGCCGAGTATCATCGATATCAGACATATTTAAGCTGGGTAAAATTTCGTTGAATTCTGGGATATAGAAATATTTTCAGAAAAATTTTCAATGTCGACATTCGAAATCACGCTTTCTGCCACAGCTATTATAATCAAAATGATGTTTGTTTTCATAATAGTGCCTAGTATAATCGATATCAGACATTTTTAAGCTGGGTAAAATTTCGTTGAATTCTTGGACATAGAAAAATTTTCAGAAAAATTATCAATGTCGTCATTCGAAATCGCGCTTTCTGCCACAGCTATTATAATCAAAATGATGTTTGTTTTCATTATAGTGCCGAGTATCATCGATATCAAACATTTTTAAGCTGGGTTAAAATTCTCGTTGATCTGACGACTATAAAAATTCTCAAATATCAACATTCGAAATCGCGCTTTCTGCCACAGCTATTATAATCAAAATGATGTTTGTTTTCATAATAGTGCCGAGTATCATCGATATCAAACATTTTTAAGCTGGGTTAAAATTCTCGTTGATCTGACGACTATAAAAATTCTCAAATATCAACATTCGAAATCGCGCTTTCTGCCACAGCTATTATAATCAAAATGATGTTTGTTTTCATAATAGTGCCGAGTATCATCGATATCAGACATATTTAAGCTGGGTAAAATTTCGTTGAATTCTGGGACATAGAAAAATTTTCAGAAAAATTATCAATGTCGACATTCGAAATCGAGCTTTCTGCCACAGCTATTATAATCAAAATGATGTTTGTTTTCATTATAGTGCCGAGTATCATCGATATCAGACATATTTAAGCTGGGTAAAATTTCGTTGAATTCTGGGACATAGAAAAATTTTCAGAAAAATTATCAATGTCGACATTCGAAATCGCGCTTTCTGCCACAGCTATTATAATCAAAATGATGTTTGTTTTCATAATAGTGCCGAGTATCATCGATATCAGACATTTTTAAGCTGGGTAAAATTTCGTTGAATTCTGGGACATAGAAAAATTTTCAGAAAAATTATCAATGTCGACATTCGAAATCGCGCTTTCTGCTGTGGCAGAAAGCTGTGGCTATTATAATCAAAATGATGTTTGTTTTCATAATAGTGCCGAGTATCATCGATATCAGGCATTTTTAAGCTGAGTTAAAAATCTCGTTGAACTGACGACACTGAAAACTCTCAAATATCGACATTCGAAGACGCGCTTTCTGCCACAGCTATAATAATCAAAATGATGTTTATTTTCATAATAGTGCCGAGTATCATCGATATCAGACATATTTAAGCTGGGTAAAATTTCGTTGAATTCTGGGACATAGAAATATTTTCAGAAAAAATTTCAATGTCGACATTCGAAATCGCGCTTTCTGCCACAGCTATTATAATCAAAATGATGTTTGTTTTCATAATAGTGCCTAGTATAATCGATATCAGACATATTTAAGCTGGGTGAAATTTCGTTGAATTCTTGGACTTAGAAAAATTTTCAGAAAGATTATCAATGTCGTCAATCGAAATCGCGCTTTCTGCCACAGCTATTATAATCAAAATGATGTTTGTTTTCATTATAGTGCCGAGTATCATCGATATCAAACATTTTTAAGCTGGGTTAAAATTCTCGTTGATCTGACGACTATAAAAATTCTCAAATATCAACATTCGAAATCGCGCTTTCTGCCACAGCTATTATAATCAAAATGATGTTTGTTTTCATAATAGTGCCGAGTATCATCGATATCAAACATTTTTAAGCTGGGTTAAAATTCTCGTTGATCTGACGACTATAAAAATTCTCAAATATCAACTTTCGAAATCGCGCTTTCTGCCACAGCTATTACAATCAAAATGATGTTTGTTTTCATAATAGTGCCGAGTATCATCGATATCAGACATTTTTAAGCTGGGTAAAATTTCGTTGAATTCTTGGACATAGAAAAATTTTCAGAAAAATTATCAATGTCGACATTCGAAATCGCGCTTTCTGCCACAGCTATTATAATCAAAATGATGTTTGTTTTCATAATAGTGCCGAGTATCATCGATATCAGACATTTTTAAGCTGGGTTAAAAATCTCGTTGAACAGACGACTCTGAAAATTCTCAAATATCAACATTCGAAATCGCGCTTTCTGCCACAGCTATTATAATCAAAATGATGTTTGTTTTCATAATAGTGCCGAGTATCATCGATATCAAACATTTTTAAGCTGGGTTAAAATTCTCGTTGATCTGACGACTATAAAAATTCGCAAATATCAACATTCGAAATCGCGCTTTCTGCCACAGCTATTATAATCAAAATGATGTTTGTTTTCATAATAGTGCCGAGTATCATCGATATCAGGCATTTTTAAGCTGAGTTAAAAATCTCGTTGAACTGACGACACTGAAAACTCTCAAATATCGACATTCGAAAACGCGCTTTCTGCCACAGCTATAATAATCAAAATGATGTTTATTTTCATAATAGTGCCGAGTATCATCGATATCAGACATATTTAAGCTGGGTAAAATTTCGTTGAATTCTGGGATATAGAAATATTTTCAGAAAAATTTTCAATGTCGACATTCGAAATCACGCTTTCTGCCACAGCTATTATAATCAAAATGATGTTTGTTTTCATAATAGTGCCTAGTATAATCGATATCAGACATATTTAAGCTGGGTGAAATTTCGTTGAATTCTTGGACTTAGAAAAATTTTCAGAAAAATTATCAATGTCGACATTCGAAATCGCGCTTTCTGCCACAGCTATTATAATCAAAATGATGTTTGTTTTCATAATAGTGCCGAGTATCATCGATATCAGACATTTTTAAGCTGGGTAAAATTTCGTTGAATTCTTGGACATAGAAAAATTTTCAGAAAAATTATCAATGTCGACATTCGAAATCGCGCTTTCTGCCACAGCTATTATAATCAAAATGATGTTTGTTTTCATAATAGTGCCGAGTATCATCGATATCAGACATTTTTAAGCTGGGTTAAAAATCTCGTTGAACAGACGACTCTGAAAATTCTCAAATATCAACATTCGAAATCGCGCTTTCTGCCACAGCTATTATAATCAAAATGATGTTTGTTTTCATAATAGTGCCGAGTATCATCGATATCAAACATTTTTAAGCTGGGTTAAAATTCTCGTTGATCTGACGACTATAAAAATTCGCAAATATCAACATTCGAAATCGCGCTTTCTGCCACAGCTATTATAATCAAAATGATGTTTGTTTTCATAATAGTGCCGAGTATCATCGATATCAGGCATTTTTAAGCTGAGTTAAAAATCTCGTTGAACTGACGACACTGAAAACTCTCAAATATCGACATTCGAAAACGCGCTTTCTGACACAGCTATAATAATCAAAATGATGTTTATTTTCATAATAGTGCCGAGTATCATCGATATCAGACATATTTAAGCTGGGTAAAATTTCGTTGAATTCTGGGATATAGAAATATTTTCAGAAAAATTTTCAATGTCGACATTCGAAATCACGCTTTCTGCCACAGCTATTATAATCAAAATGATGTTTGTTTTCATAATAGTGCCTAGTATAATCGATATCAGACATATTTAAGCTGGGTGAAATTTCGTTGAATTCTTGGACTTAGAAAAATTTTCAGAAAAATTATCAATGTCGACATTCGAAATCGCGCTTTCTGCTGTGGCAGAAAGCTGTGGCTATTATAATCAAAATGATGTTTGTTTTCATAATAGTGCCGAGTATCATCGATATCAGGCATTTTTAAGCTGAGTTAAAAATCTCGTTGAACTGACGACACTGAAAACTCTCAAATATCGACATTCGAAAACGCGCTTTCTGCCACAGCTATAATAATCAAAATGATGTTTATTTTCATAATAGTGCCGAGTATCATCGATATCAGACATATTTAAGCTGGGTAAAATTTCGTTGAATTCTGGGACATAGAAATATTTTCAGAAAAAATTTCAATGTCGACATTCGAAATCGCGCTTTCTGCCACAGCTATTATAATCAAAATGATGTTTGTTTTCATAATAGTGCCTAGTATAATCGATATCAGACATATTTAAGCTGGGTGAAATTTCGTTGAATTCTTGGACTTAGAAAAATTTTCAGAAAGATTATCAATGTCGTCAATCGAAATCGCGCTTTCTGCCACAGCTATTATAATCAAAATGATGTTTGTTTTCATTATAGTGCCGAGTATCATCGATATCAAACATTTTTAAGCTGGGTTAAAATTCTCGTTGATCTGACGACTATAAAAATTCTCAAATATCAACATTCGAAATCGCGCTTTCTGCCACAGCTATTATAATCAAAATGATGTTTGTTTTCATAATAGTGCCGAGTATCATCGATATCAGACATATTTAAGCTGGGTAAAATTTCGTTGAATTCTGGGACATAGAAAAATTTTCAGAAAAATTATCAATGTCGACATTCGAAATCGAGCTTTCTGCCACAGCTATTATAATCAAAATGATGTTTGTTTTCATTATAGTGCCGAGTATCATCGATATCAGACATATTTAAGCTGGGTAAAATTTCGTTGAATTCTTGGACATAGAAAAATTTTCAGAAAAATTATCAATGTCGTCATTCGAAATCGCGCTTTCTGCCACAGCTATTATAATCAAAATGATGTTTGTTTTCATTATAGTGCCGAGTATCATCGATATCAAACATTTTTAAGCTGGGTTAAAATTCTCGTTGATCTGACGACTATAAAAATTCTCAAATATCAACATTCGAAATCGCGCTTTCTGCCACAGCTATTATAATCAAAATGATGTTTGTTTTCATAATAGTGCCGAGTATCATCGATATCAAACATTTTTAAGCTGGGTTAAAATTCTCGTTGATCTGACGACTATAAAAATTCTCAAATATCAACATTCGAAATCGCGCTTTCTGCCACAGCTATTATAATCAAAATGATGTTTGTTTTCATAATAGTGCCGAGTATCATCGATATCAGACATTTTTAAGCTGGGTTAAAAATCTCGTTGAACAGACGACTCTGAAAATTCTCAAATATCAACATTCGAAATCGCGCTTTCTGCCACAGCTATTATAATCAAAATGATGTTTGTTTTCATAATAGTGCCGAGTATCATCGATATCAAACATTTTTAAGCTGGGTTAAAATTCTCGTTGATCTGACGACTATAAAAATTCTCAAATATCAACATTCGAAATCGCGCTTTCTGCCACAGCTATTATAATCAAAATGATGTTTGTTTTCATAATAGTGCCGAGTATCATCGATATCAGACATTTTTAAGCTGGGTTAAAAATCTCGTTGAACAGACGACTCTGAAAATTCTCAAATATCAACATTCGAAATCGCGCTTTCTGCCACAGCTATTATAATCAAAATGATGTTTGTTTTCATAATAGTGCCGAGTATCATCGATATCAAACATTTTTAAGCTGGGTTAAAAATCTCGTTGAACAGACGACTCTGAAAATTCTCAAATATCAACATTCGAAATCGCGCTTTCTGCCACAGCTATTATAATCAAAATGATGTTTGTTTTCATAATAGTGCCGAGTATCATCGATATCAGACATATTTAAGCTGGGTAAAATTTCGTTGAATTCTGGGACATAGAAAAATTTTCAGAAAAATTATCAATGTCGACATTCGAAATCGAGCTTTCTGCCACAGCTATTATAATCAAAATGATGTTTGTTTTCATTATAGTGCCGAGTATCATCGATATCAGACATATTTAAGCTGGGTAAAATTTCGTTGAATTCTTGGACATAGAAAAATTTTCAGAAAAATTATCAATGTCGTCATTCGAAATCGCGCTTTCTGCCACAGCTATTATAATCAAAATGATGTTTGTTTTCATTATAGTGCCGAGTATCATCGATATCAAACATTTTTAAGCTGGGTTAAAATTCTCGTTGATCTGACGACTATAAAAATTCTCAAATATCAACATTCGAAATCGCGCTTTCTGCCACAGCTATTATAATCAAAATGATGTTTGTTTTCATAATAGTGCCGAGTATCATCGATATCAAACATTTTTAAGCTGGGTTAAAATTCTCGTTGATCTGACGACTATAAAAATTCTCAAATATCAACATTCGAAATCGCGCTTTCTGCCACAGCTATTATAATCAAAATGATGTTTGTTTTCATAATAGTGCCGAGTATCATCGATATCAGACATTTTTAAGCTGGGTAAAATTTCGTTGAATTCTTGGACATAGAAAAATTTTCAGAAAAATTATCAATGTCGACATTCGAAATCGCGCTTTCTGCCACAGCTATTATAATCAAAATGATGTTTGTTTTCATAATAGTGCCGAGTATCATCGATATCAGACATTTTTAAGCTGGGTTAAAAATCTCGTTGAACAGACGACTCTGAAAATTCTCAAATATCAACATTCGAAATCGCGCTTTCTGCCACAGCTATTATAATCAAAATGATGTTTGTTTTCATAATAGTGCCGAGTATCATCGATATCAGACATATTTAAGCTGGGTAAAATTTCGTTGAATTCTGGGACATAGAAAAATTTTCAGAAAAATTATCAATGTCGACATTCGAAATCGAGCTTTCTGCCACAGCTATTATAATCAAAATGATGTTTGTTTTCATTATAGTGCCGAGTATCATCGATATCAGACATATTTAAGCTGGGTAAAATTTCGTTGAATTCTGGGACATAGAAAAATTTTCAGAAAAATTATCAATGTCGACATTCGAAATCGCGCTTTCTGCCACAGCTATTATAATCAAAATGATGTTTGTTTTCATAATAGTGCCGAGTATCATCGATATCAGACATATTTAAGCTGGGTAAAATTTCGTTGAATTCTGGGACATAGAAAAATTTTCAGAAAAATTATCAATGTCGACATTCGAAATCGAGCTTTCTGCCACAGCTATTATAATCAAAATGATGTTTGTTTTCATTATAGTGCCGAGTATCATCGATATCAGACATATTTAAGCTGGGTAAAATTTCGTTGAATTCTGGGACATAGAAAAATTTTCAGAAAAATTATCAATGTCGACATTCGAAATCGCGCTTTCTGCTGTGGCAGAAAGCTGTGGCTATTATAATCAAAATGATGTTTGTTTTCATAATAGTGCCGAGTATCATCGATATCAGGCATTTTTAAGCTGAGTTAAAAATCTCGTTGAACTGACGACACTGAAAACTCTCAAATATCGACATTCGAAAACGCGCTTTCTGCCACAGCTATAATAATCAAAATGATGTTTATTTTCATAATAGTGCCGAGTATCATCGATATCAGACATATTTAAGCTGGGTAAAATTTCGTTGAATTCTGGGACATAGAAATATTTTCAGAAAAAATTTCAATGTCGACATTCGAAATCGCGCTTTCTGCCACAGCTATTATAATCAAAATGATGTTTGTTTTCATAATAGTGCCTAGTATAATCGATATCAGACATATTTAAGCTGGGTGAAATTTCGTTGAATTCTTGGACTTAGAAAAATTTTCAGAAAGATTATCAATGTCGTCAATCGAAATCGCGCTTTCTGCCACAGCTATTATAATCAAAATGATGTTTGTTTTCATTATAGTGCCGAGTATCATCGATATCAAACATTTTTAAGCTGGGTTAAAATTCTCGTTGATCTGACGACTATAAAAATTCTCAAATATCAACATTCGAAATCGCGCTTTCTGCCACAGCTATTATAATCAAAATGATGTTTGTTTTCATAATAGTGCCGAGTATCATCGATATCAAACATTTTTAAGCTGGGTTAAAATTCTCGTTGATCTGACGACTATAAAAATTCTCAAATATCAACATTCGAAATCGCGCTTTCTGCCACAGCTATTACAATCAAAATGATGTTTGTTTTCATAATAGTGCCGAGTATCATCGATATCAGACATTTTTAAGCTGGGTAAAATTTCGTTGAATTCTTGGACATAGAAAAATTTTCAGAAAAATTATCAATGTCGACATTCGAAATCGCGCTTTCTGCCACAGCTATTATAATCAAAATGATGTTTGTTTTCATAATAGTGCCGAGTATCATCGATATCAGACATTTTTAAGCTGGGTTAAAAATCTCGTTGAACAGACGACTCTGAAAATTCTCAAATATCAACATTCGAAATCGCGCTTTCTGCCACAGCTATTATAATCAAAATGATGTTTGTTTTCATAATAGTGCCGAGTATCATCGATATCAGACATATTTAAGCTGGGTAAAATTTCGTTGAATTCTGGGACATAGAAAAATTTTCAGAAAAATTATCAATGTCGACATTCGAAATCGAGCTTTCTGCCACAGCTATTATAATCAAAATGATGTTTGTTTTCATTATAGTGCCGAGTATCATCGATATCAGACATATTTAAGCTGGGTAAAATTTCGTTGAATTCTGGGACATAGAAAAATTTTCAGAAAAATTATCAATGTCGACATTCGAAATCGCGCTTTCTGCCACAGCTATTATAATCAAAATGATGTTTGTTTTCATAATAGTGCCGAGTATCATCGATATCAGACATATTTAAGCTGGGTAAAATTTCGTTGAATTCTGGGACATAGAAAAATTTTCAGAAAAATTATCAATGTCGACATTCGAAATCGAGCTTTCTGCCACAGCTATTATAATCAAAATGATGTTTGTTTTCATTATAGTGCCGAGTATCATCGATATCAGACATATTTAAGCTGGGTAAAATTTCGTTGAATTCTGGGACATAGAAAAATTTTCAGAAAAATTATCAATGTCGACATTCGAAATCGCGCTTTCTGCCACAGCTATTATAATCAAAATGATGTTTGTTTTCATAATAGTGCCGAGTATCATCGATATCAGACATATTTAAGCTGGGTAAAATTTCGTTGAATTCTGGGACATAGAAAAATTTTCAGAAAAATTATCAATGTCGACATTCGAAATCGCGCTTTCTGCCACAGCTATTATAATCAAAATGATGTTTGTTTTCATTATAGTGCCGAGTATCATCGATATCAGACATATTTAAGCTGGGTAAAATTTCGTTGAATTCTGGGACATAGAAAAATTTTCAGAAAAATTATCAATGTCGACATTCGAAATCGCGCTTTCTGCCACAGCTATTATAATCAAAATGATGTTTGTTTTCATAATAGTGCCGAGTATCGTCGATATCAGACATTTTTAAGCTGGGTAAAATTTCGTTGAATTCTTGGACATAGAAAAATTTTCAGAAAAATTTTCAATATCGACATTCGAAATCGCGCTTTCTGCCACAGCTATTATAATCAAAATGATGTTAGTTTTCATAATAGTGCCGAGTATCATCGATATC